>PIJE02000139.1:189711-234711 GCA_002895965.2 Coryphaenoides rupestris
TCTGACCCCTGGGGCTTGTGGTTTGGTGGGCTCCCTGCGTCAGAGAGGGTCAGCCCAATCTCATACACCCCCTACCCCCACCACTTAGTCCTAACCCCCACCATAGGAGTGTCCTGATTCTTGTCGGTAGGCGAGTGGTAGCATGGCCCAGAATGCCTTGTGAATCATTGGCTTGCATGGTTGCGAACGTTATATAACCATCGTATTATCTTGGGTTAACGTCGCGTCTCAATGTATCATAGACCTTTTCTTTATATAACAAGCATCACCAAAAATCACGGGTAATTCTTCTGATTTGCTGCTGACAAACGCAAAGGCGGTTACAAGACGTTGCACAAAATTGATCGCGGTCTGTTTTGTGCACTCATCACGGACGACTGATCAGAGTCCCGTTGTATCATCGGGGGGAATTTTCAACCACTGCCCCTGTAACTCTGTCCCGAGGCGAAGTCAGTAAAAAGCGAGCGGGTGACATCCGAAGAATGAGATTGATTCAGGATCATAGGGCTATGCCACGAATAAATGGAAAAAGTTTAACGACGATGGAGATTGTGACGTTTGTGCGTGTAGTGTGTGATGTTGTGTGCTGTTGTGTGGTCCAAAAAGTTGTGTGTTGTGTGTTGTACGCATGGTGTGTGTGAGCCTGATGTGTGGACCTTAGTTGTGGATGTGTGTAGTCGTACAGCACCTCGTGTGCTGTGTGAGTGCTGGTGGTTCGTGTGTGTGTGTGTATATCAGCGATGGTCGTGTGTTGTGTGTGTGTGTGTGTGTCGCGCGCTGTATGTGTGAATGCAACCCCCAAGACAAGTCCTTCCCCCATTTCCAATAGCGAACCTCAAAACACATTAAATTTAACACTGATCAACAAAGGATGGGGGGGATAAATATCGCAAAAGTAACACCACCAGTCAAAAACACAGCCACCCAAGAGCCCCCAATATAATACAACATATATATATATTATATGTATAAGGTAGGAAAGCAATCATCACATCCACGAGGTACGGAAGTTGACGAGTAGTAGATCCATTTTAATCTTTCTTGGAGTATCTGTCCTCTGAAAATAACAAAACATAAAACAAAAAGGAACACATACAATCAAAGAAACATAAATTCCATTCCTTGATCTAATCTCTCTCACACTCACTCATCACACCTGTACTACACCTAGCGATCATACACCATCAGGACACACACACAGGCACACAACTTCCCGTTGCCTAATCATAAGCGACAAGGAAATTATCCGGGAAGCCTAAACCATCAGGCCTGCATGTAAGGACGCTCGCTGTCACCTCTGTTCCGCCTGATAGGGCAGTTCGGGCTTAGACGGAAGGAAGTCTGGCTTACAATCCTGGACATTCGCATGACAAAACCGCAGTGTAGCGTGGCGGGAAGAAAAGGGAAATTTAAATTCACACCAAAAGAGGACGGAAAAAACCTTCTTTTCTTCTGAAGCCCAGCTTCTCAGTCGTTATACTTTTTCCCCCTTTAAGGCCCGACGACGGGTGTTGGATTCCCCTTACTGGCCAATCAGGTGGCCCAGCCACCCCGTGTCCCGGTACACCGGAGACTGAACCACAGCAAGCTCCGTGACACTCGAATGGGACACACGCCTCGCCTCAGAACTCCTCGCCGTGATCGCGTTTCTGGATCATTGTGTCTGTTAAGTTGCATGACAAGCGCCCGGCGCTCCACTCTCCCTTCGCAATCCACAACCGTGCCTCGTTTCCCCAGCTTCAAGACCACCACCTCCGGCTTACCTTCAGGCTCCTCCCGCGCTCCCCCTGCCATTCTCCCCCACTCCCCGCTGGAAGTGCCCAGCGCGACTCCGCAGTATCCCACGTAGTTCGCCGCGACCTGCGTGTGGGACCACAGCAGACTGCCATTTGATGGTCCCTGCATTTATAGGTTTCATCCTCCTGAGTGGGTCTACTGTCCTGCTCCATAGCCTGTGCATCCTCCCATGGCGGCCGGATCATCTCCGATGTTCCCCCGTCGCTTTTCCACTCCGGTTTTTGATGTTGTGTTTATAGTTATCGTTTGCGCATTTGCTTCTCTGTTACTTACTTCGCGGTTAGTGGCGAAGATATATTCACCGCCACGCGGGTGCCGGGGAAATGCACGGGCCGTTTCTCAGCTACCACCCATGCGACTGCGTGGGTGCTGGCGGGGTCCGGCGGTAGTGCTGCGAGTGAGGGTGCCACACCACCGTAATGTCTCCCTCGATACTCGGCGGCATTTCTCCACAGGAGCTCCCGCCGCGCTGATTGGCAAACGCGATGCATCAGCAGTCCCGCTGAGCAATCACATGTGCTTCTCAGAGCCCTGTTTTCCATATCGCCCACCCCGCCCTCCCGGTCGGCGGCCCTGGATTCAGCTATCGATGCAGCTTCCTCCCCACCGAATGCGCATTTGTAAAACGGAATCTCGGGATTCCGCCAGTGGAGCCCGTGATCTGCACAATCTGACATTGTCTCTATTGTACTCTCGAAATCATGCGTTTTTTCTGTTCTTCCTATTTTGTATATCTTCACCGGAGTTTCCTGAGGACTGCTGTAAACCCACTTCTCGTTAAAATCTGATTCGTTTATTTTATTTCTAATTATATTCTCTAATTGTAGTTTACGTGATATTGCTAGTGCAATCCCGGCACGAAGAATTTCAACTTCAGGATTAATAAAGTTCCGAATCATATATCTAATATCTGTATCATATCATGCTGTTGTTGTTCTGGCTTTTGCTGAACTGCAACGCGTACCAACTGATAACCCGATTACACCATCCATTACCCAAGCCCCTTCAGAAAGCGTGTCGGCTTCAACCCACGTGATCCCCGCATCCCACCCACCCTCCGCCTGATTCTGTCTGAGGATGTCCGCGTCTGCTGCAGCGGGACTATATTTCCAACAAGGATACCCGTAGTCAGTGCTGCGAACTATTCAGCTGGCGCGATCGAGGCAGTTATCTGACTTTGCGTGCGATAGCTGCTGCTCCCCGCGCGGGCTGGGAAGTTTTAACTCCAGCGCCAGTCGTGTTGAAGGAGCAAGTGATTAAGCAACTCCTTCCGTACGCTCACCCGATACCTTCTCCTCCTCCCTCTGGCTCTTTCTTCTTCTTCGGATGTAGACGATCTCCAGCTGGTTGGATTCATGGTCGTCCAATAACTAGTACCAATGAAATGATAGTGGCAGAGATGGGCGGGGGAAGAGCATGGTGGCAGAGTTGGTGTGCAGCGCTGTGCTGTTATGTATATTGCTATTTCTCGGAGCTAACTCGGCTTGCGCTGGTGTGAACGCCTCGCCAGAGGTAAGAACTAAATGTCACACGCCGGATATACGTACGGCTACAAGTGCGTTGTGGCCAGACGCTAGAAGCCGGTGCACAAACCACGAGGGGTGCGTGGAGCTCCTGCTTATTAGCGATAGCGTGTGACGTACGGTGCGGTGGTGTGAATGTGGGCGATGGTATGTCTGAGTGCAGGGGCACCAGCCAATGTTGTGGTGTGAATAGTGTGTGTGCGTGTGTGCGTGGCTGCGGAAGGAAATAGGTAGATCGTACAGAGGTTTTGAGTGAGATATCACCTCATCTCAAGGAGCAATCCATATGGCCATCACACGGAGAGGCCTCTAGCTCAGCGAAGCACCACCAGCTTAAGCGACCGCCCTGCTCTAGTCTCCCACCATATCTTTGATCCATCGCCGCACCTTAACGCGCCGCACCACGAATGGCTATGGCTTCAGATTAGGCTCATCATTAAAGACTTTTGAAAGTCAATCATACAGCCTATGCTCGCCAACCTGATTCACTCAGGGTCAGTCACAATGGCTCTGTGTGTGTGCGTGTGTGCTGTGCGTAAAAGGTATACGAAAAGAATGTAGGTGGTAGCGGCGTGTGTGATACGTCTGTTAGTCAGGTGTCGGAGGACCTAGTAATATGACCACGGATCATGCATCGTAAGATATACTGCGCCACGCATGTAGTGGATCAGACAGGATACTGAGGGCTAAGGGCATCTGATGCTTGAGTCGCATGTCTCATGAAGGGGAAACATTAGGTGTAAGACAGCGTTATTGTGTATAAATAGTGTGCTCTAGTATGATGAGGAACACACACTAATGTGTTCTCACTCGTGTGTTATGCATGTGCAACCCGTGCCGCGCGCACACACAACACACACAGCGCACTAACGCAGCACACAAAATGGCACACAAGGGGGGGGGAGAAAACGTTCCCTCGAGTGCATGGTCGTCTCTGGAGCGTAATTGTGCATTTTCCAGGAAGAAGGGACGTGGAATCTTTGTGTTTGTAGGTTATAGGAAACTATGTAGTCCAATTCCAATTACGCAGGAAGGGCCGGGGGGGGGGGGGGGAGGTTATGTTGTGGAGACGTTCTGAGCATTTAGTGGAGCATGGATCAAGACAGCGATGCCCTCATTACTCTCTGTCACGGCTAAACAGAGCGCCGGCATGAGCTGTCTCTCTGTCTCTCTGTCTGTCTCTCTGTCTCTGTCTCCCTCACTTTCCTTCTCTGTCTCTCTCTCTCTCTCTCTGTCTCTCTCTCTCTCTCTTTCTCACTTTCTGTCTCACTGTCTCTCTCTCTCTCTGTCGCTCTACTTCTCTCTACCTCCCTTTCGTGTGGTACTGCCAGACACAAAGAAGGCATTACTTGTGTGCATTACTTGCTGGCCACTTCCGATCGCCACGTTGGTCGGACACACACACACACACACACACACAAACACACACTTTACAAACACACACTTGTGTGTGCGTGTGCGTGTGTGTGTGTGGGGGTGCGTGTGTGTGTAGTGGATTGATCTATGAACGAGAGGACAGGATTTGCTTGCTGTGTTGCTTGTTCAAACAGCAGCTGTACATTTCATCAGCTGCCGTCATAGGGTTCGCAGCGGGGAGGTGAACGCAAACCACTTGATATTATTTATTGAATTATGTTTTTTTTTATTTTGTATATTTCACCGATATTTTTATTCTACTAGGACTGTACATTTGTAAATCTGTTCGTTTATTTGTATTATTCTGTTTATTTCTCTATTGTTTTACTGTATTGCTATGCAACCCGGCACAAGAATTTCCTTCAGGATTAATAAAGTTCCATCTTATATTATCATGCTTTTGTTCTGGCTTTTGCTCAACTTGCAACCGTACCACCTGATACCCGTACACCATCGTCGTTACCCAACCCCCCCCCAGAGCGTGTCCTTCACCACTGACCCCGCCCCCCCCCTTCTGTCTGTGTCCCTCTCTGCAGGCCGGACTCTCATCCCAAAGGATCCCGTGTCAGGCTGCACTATTCAGCTGCCGTCGAGGAGTTATCTGCTGCTGCTGCTGCTGCTCCCCGGGCTGGGAGTTTTACTGCCAGGCCAGCCAGTCTGGTGAGGAACCGATAGCAACTCCTCCTCCTCCTCCGCCTCCTCCTCCTCCTGCTCTTCTTCTTCTTCGGTGTAACGTCTCCCTGGTTGATCATGTCGTCCATCTGCTCCATGAAATGATCTGCAGAGATGGGCGGGGAGTTGGTATGTGGGGGGTGTGTGTGTGTGCAGCGCGTGCTGTTATGTATATTGCTTTTAGAGAACCTCGGCTTTGCGCTGTGTGAACCCTCGCCGAGGTAAGAACTAATGTCACACCGGATTACGTCGGCACAAGTGCTTTGCCAGACGCTGAGCCGTGCACAACCACGGGGTGCGCGTGTGCGTGTGCGCGTGTGTGTGTGCGTGTGTGTGTGTACAGAGGTTTTGTGAGGTATCACCTCTCTCAGATCCTATGCATCACAAGCCACCACCAGCACCACCAGCACCACCGCCCTCTATCTCCCTATCTTTGATCCATGCGCACTTAACGCCGCCCGCGAATGGCTTGGCTTCAGATTAGCTCTCATTAAACTTTTAACAGTCAATCTACAGCCTGTGCTCGCCAACCTATACAGAGTCAGAGTCACATTGCTCTGTGTGTGTGCGTGCGTGCGTGTGTGTGTGTGTGTGTGTGTGTGTGTTATCAAGTGTGGGGACTGTAATTGCCACGTCAGCATCGTAAATTACTGCCCACGCATGTATGGATCAGACAGAGTACTGGGCTGGGCTCTGATGCTTGAGTCGCTGTCTCATGAAAGGAAACATTAGGGTACATTAGTGTAAATGTGTGCTCTATTATGAGAGGACACCACATGTGTATGTGTGTTTATGCATGTGCAACCCTTGCGCGCGCACACACACACACACACACACACACACACGCACACATGCACACAGACGTTCCCTCGAGCTGCATTCTCTCCTGGACGTAATTGCATTTTCAGGGACGTGGTCTGGTGTTATGGTTATAGAAACTTGTTCAATAATTACAAAAAACGGCTTTAATCAACGAACACCACAACAAATGATGTGCGTCTGCAAATTGTGTGTGTGTGTGTGTGTGTGTGTGTGTGTGTGTGTGTGTGTGTGTGTGTGTGTGTATGTGTATGTGTATGTGTGTGTGTGTGTGTGTGTGTCTAACCTGCACGGTCTCAACAGTGTAACTCTACGCAGCACTCTGTAGGTAAAGCAGGGGGATCTGACCCGAACCAACACCATTGATGGATGAAGGCAGAGCGCTCAGGGCGGGAGATGACCTGACTTATAATGAGATCTTGCAAGGTGACAGCAAGAAAGCCGCCCACGGGCTCCCTTTGTCTATTGCAGACTCTCGTGCACACAGGCAGGAATGCACACGCACGCACACACACACGCACGCACGCATATACACACACACACACAGACACACAGACACCAATGTGTGCACACACAAAGACCTGTCAACATGCACACAAAACATGCACACACACACCTTCAAAAATGGACACAAAGACATGGACACACACACACCTACACACACCTACATACACACACACACCCCACTTCACACACACACATATACACACACACACACACCCCTACACACACGCACACACACTACACCCACTCGAAAGTCTCCGTGCGTGCGGAGACAGGCAGAAATGACCTGACGGGACCAGAGGTCACCCCCCCCCCACTCACCCCCTGTACCCCTGGTGAACCCCTTCCCCCGGGTCCTGCTGTCTGATTGGCTCTGGCTCCCAATTACGAGCGGTGGCGGCGGTGCGGTTTGCGGTTGCAGTGTGCTGACGCGGTGCGTTGTGGTTCTCCCTCCCTTGTACAGCGGAGGGGGGCTCCCTGCGCTCCGTGTTTAATTAGGCCGCGCCGCGGGGTCCGGGACAGGGGGTCAGCGGGGCCGTATTGACCCCCCGCGGGAGTGGACGGGGTCTAGGAGCGGTCAAAGGGAACCATGCCGGGAGATCCAGACCCCTGCCGTGCTCTCGTCTCCTGCTCCTCTCCTCCTCCCCCTCCTCGTCCTGCTGGCGTTCTGGTCCTAATGGACTAATAGTCTTCCTGATAGCGATGCTGACGCCCCCGCCCCCCCTCTCTACTCTGAGCCTCTGAACATCCATTAGGTCTGACTGGTGTGGGAATGCAGGAGAGAGAACGTGCTTTGAAGGCGGGAAAATGCAAAAAAAAGGGGAGGGAATGGAAAGAGACGGAGGCTATTAATTCCCCCGTGCACCCGTGCTCATTTTAGCGGCTCACCACTCCTCGCGCTCTCATCGTTGTTTTGCCGTCGCCCCCCCCCCCCTCTCTACACAATCATCCACCTACGCAGATCCTCTCAGCACCGCTTATATACTCCTCCTCGTCCTCGTCCTCGTCCTCCTCCTCCTCCTCCCCCCCCCCTCCTGTCACCGCGCTGCGCTGCACGGAGGAGATTAACTCACCTCCCTCCTCCTCCTGTGTCCTCCAGCCCGCAGCGATTGTATGTTACATCTCATTTCCAACACGTTGTACACATTGTACACGTTGGTGTTTTTTCGTCGTTGTTGTTGTTGCTGTAAAATAGTTCCATGAACCGTTCCAATAACGCCATTATTATATTCCATTCCACCGATAATATACATATGATTGAAGAATCTAACTTAACTTGCCAGAACGTCTTTCACTATTATGCTAATATCGTAGTAAATCCATTGCAAAATAATTATGTATAAGTAAAAATAATTTGACATAATAAGACAATCAAACTCTGTCAAACTCCGTCTTCTTATTCCTATTTAATGAAAAGAATAATGGTTATAAAGCAATGCTTTTTGTTCGAGATGATGAAGCATTAAGATAAGATAAGAACTTTATTCATTCAACTTTATTCATTCAATTTGCTGCAAGCTACACAACATCAACACATCCCTCAGCCTCCATCGTTGTGAGCGGGTACCACCAGGGCACAGCGTCGGCAGCATGGATCAGTCTAGACTCTAGAGCCTCGCTGGGCTGGGTTGGTGGGGGGGGGGCGATTAGGTCCCCGGACCCAGGGAATGGATCGGTATGGGTCAAATCAAGAGGGCAGCGGTTAGTTTGGATGGTTTTGTCCCCTCACGCGGTGCCAGGTCAAAGCGGCAGCGGAGTGTTAGGACTTGTGAGGTCCGCGCCACCTGGCATGTGTTTTCCCTTCTGCTCAAAGCGACACAAAACACTGATTTGGTTATATCCGGCGTGTGCTGTGTGCCGTGTGTGTGTGTGTGGTGTGCTGTGCGCGTGTGTGTGCGTGTTGTGTGGTTAGTATGTCTCTCACACTCTCCCTTCTAGGTCCTCTCCTCTGGTAGAGAGGTGCAAATGTGCTGTTCAAATGTGCAATATTAGAGCAGATATAAAGTTACCTCCTGAACACCTGTTACAGTGTACACACACCCACACTCAGATACACAGTCACGCATACACACACCAAAATACACAAATTGCATGACAAATACACACATACTGAGACACGGAGGACAACCTGACACATACACACACACACACACCACACACACGGCAACATTAGGGGACCTTTTAAACCTGTGACTCAGCCTTTGGGCCTGCGGTGTGACAGGCCTCGCCGGGATTTGATTAACTTGCCGTGACTAGCGCTGTTTCATATAATCTCGCACCAAACAAACCCCCCCGCCCCCCATTCCTCCCCCTCCTCTCCTGCCTCTTTCCTCCTCCTCTCCCTGCCCCTCCTCCTCTCCCCCATCCAAGCCAGCGCCAGCATGATAGCCTCTGGACAGGGCCCGGGCTGTGTTGCTGGGCCCTGTCCCACATAGCGACTCCTCCTACTCCCAGGAGGCCTCCACCCGTCTCCTCCGTGTGTCAAACCGTCATGTCATGGCTCCGTCAGTGTCTGAGGCGCCCCTGAGTGACAGCTTCTCTCTGAGTGGCAGCAGGCAGAGTGAAGGCCTCTGTATGCTTCTTTAGAAGAGTTCTCATATCAGGACGCCCAAAATCGCCTTCTACCATGTGTAGTTCCACAGAACTGGCCGATATTGGGGAGGCACAAGAGTAAGGAGGCTGTCCTTCAACCTTGGGACGTGGAGTAAAAGATCTGGCACCGAAATCCAAGCCCCACCCCCCTTCATACCCCACTAGTCTACCCTATCGCTGAGGAGGGGGGCGGGCCCGGGAGGGCATTTTGTATTCTGACACTTTTCCGAACTGCATCGGAAAAGTCTCGGCCCTACTAACTAAAGTAAATAACAGAGGAAGAATCCAACAGAAACATCAGAAGCCGGTTTTCCGACGCATTTTGGAAGAAGCATAGCGAGGTCAGAGACCACTGCGGGAGGGATGGTTGCCCGGGTTATTCGGATGCCGTGCGTCTGTTTGTGGCTTGTCTGTTGTTTGACAGCAATCAAAATGTTTCCTTCGACCATAATCATGATGGTTGGTTGGTTGTATCCTGCAGTAAATCTCAAATGCTTTGTCGTCCAGACAAACGTGTCATACAGAGATTTGGTTTGGTAATTACTTAGAAAGGACAGATGAGCTATACATTTACATTTACATTGAGGGCATTTGGCAGACGCTATTTGTCCACTCACACAGAGTACATTTGTCCAAAGAGAGTGAAACAACACGATATATGCTGACGGTACAGTACGATTTGAATAGAACAAGTTGCTAATTGTTAGGTTCATATAACACTTGTCAAGCACTCACAATTGCTAGGCTGGTGAATGATAAACTAGGATAAGACGCTAAACCTGGTCACTGAGGTTGGTCATAGTTCTGGAGTTTTTCCGGGTGCCACGTTTTCAACTGGCTTTGCGGTTGGTGCTGGTGTCTGCAGCTATCGTGTATCCTGTGAGCTCCGGAGTCCACTTGGCACATGTTGGCACTGACACAAGGCCAACAGACGGAGAAACACACAGGGTCTTCTGATATGTCTGCGCAAAGTGAGGAACGTTGGGTTCGCTCCCCACACACGAAGGTCACTGCGACTTTTGTTTCTTTCCTCAGAGTTGTTTTTAGTCTGTTTTTTAACAGACTGGGTGGGGCAGACAGGCTCACGGAAGAGCGCACAGAAAGGGATCGTGTGCAACCATGGTTGTCGGCGGAGAGATAGACAAATGTGCTTGTGTTTCAAAATAATGTGCCTTTCATAGCCCGTTTGAATGACCATTATACTGTCCCGATCGTTACGTATACCTGACTTCATCCAAGAATCTACTTTGTGCTTCCGACCGCCACGTCGTCTCTCCTTCCCGCTTCCAAGGTCACGCGGCGATATTTCCACTTCTTATCGTCAGTCGTGCCGAGGCAATGTGGAGGAACTTGTCTGGTGGAGACGCGGTGGAACTGAAAGCGAGCGGATATGCAAAGTGTCTCCTACCCGATGCTGGATCATGTTCTATATGAGTACAGTGTGTGGGCAGACGGGGCGATGGGCAGCCTGCCTTTTGCTCTTTCCTCTCTCTGTGTGTGTGTGTGTGTGTGTGTGTGTGTAGTGTGTGTGTGTGTGTGTGTGTGTGTGTGTGTGTGTGTGTGTGTGTGTGTGTGTGTGTGTTGTGTGTGTGTGTGTGTGTGTGTGTGTGTGTGTGTTGTGTGTTGGTGTGTGTGTGTGTGTTGTGTGTGTGTGTGTGTGTGATATCCGCCGGCTTCAAGTGAAGTATGGTTATATTTATACAGGCAGTGTGGGGGGCCTTTAAAGCCGCTGTGTTTATGCAACAACACAGAAATATCTTTCAAGTCCGATTGGAAAATAAATGTTGGATACAGCAATGGATGTCAAACGCGATTTCGGGTCTTCGGGTCAAGCAGGTGTAAGCCTAATACGGGGCTCATACTAAATGACAGTCTTGAGTGGGTCTCTCTGGGAAAGAAGTGTCTACCTTTCAGCTCTCCCCTCTTGAGTTCCCCAGAGTGATCACATAGGGCAACAGTCTAACAGACACCCAACCTCACATTCCTGTAGCTGCCTCTCTCCTCCCTCCCTGCCTACTCCCTCCACTCCCCTCCCCCTTCTTCTGCCCTGGAGCCCCCCACCCCACCCTCCACCACCCCACCCTGTAATCTTAGTTTGTGTGATCGCTGGCTCCAAAACACGGCAGGAAGAGTAAACGTGACCCTTGACCTTGTTACAGGGAGATGCATGCCGGTGGGTTCGGGGGTTAGCCAAGCCAATCAGTCGGCTCAGAGAGAGGGGACGACCTCATCCGGATCACCTGACACCGAAACGAACGGTGTCTAGCGGTTACGTTTCTAGTTTCTAGTTTCTGGTTTCTGAACGGCTAGCGTCTGGATGGCTAGTGTCTGTTTGGCTAGCATCTGATCAGCTAGCATCTGAACGACTAGCGTCTGAACATGGAGCGTCTGAAGAACATGCTCATTGAGCAGAAGGCCGAGCTGAAGATGTTATTTTTATTTTACCTATCAATGACTTCGCTCACCGTTTCTATGCTTGTTCAAACACAGAGATACCACGGAGGAATGCACGCAATCTTTTCAAGGAGGGGTCGAGATTAGAGCCATTGTGTGTGTATATGTGTGTGTGTGTGTGTGTGTGTGTGCGTGTGTGGTATATATATATACATAGATGCATAGCTTGGGCAAAACCCCCGGAGGTACGCTCCTTAATGAAACTGTTTCAGCAGAGCTTCATTACACCATGGGCATGCAGTGGCAGGATCCAAATAGTCCCCTCTTCCCAGAAAACTGAATGTCTGATTATATACACACACAGACACACACACACACACACACACACACACACACACACACACACACACACACACACACACACACACACACACACCCACACGAGTGCATGAGGAACTGTATGATGCAAAGACCTGAACTATGCGGTCCTTTCGCTCTCCCTCTCTTGAGAAATGCATGAACACCTCGAGACACATGTTGCTTGCCTCTATTTCTTTTCCATTCTCTTTTCTTTCACACACACACACACGCGCACACACACACACATGCCACACAGACACATGCGCGGTATGTTATGTTGTAACAATCTCTCTCTCTCTCGCTGAATGATACGTGTGCACCACAAACGTTTCCACGGTGTAGTGTTAATCTTCCACTTGAACAGGCTGATGACTAGTTAATAAGCCTCCAGCCACACACACACCCACCACACACACACACACACCACACACACACCACACACACACACAGACACACACACACACCCACAGACAGCTGCGTTTTGCTCTGGCTACACGGCCCCTCTCTCCCATCCGACATTAACTGGGGGTTAACGTGGTGCAAGGTGATACTTACTGTCTCTCTGTGTCTATCTCTCTTTCTTTCCTCTTTCTCTTTTTCTTCTCCTGCGATCTTTCTCGTCCCCCGTTTTCTCATCTGTGGTGGAGGGTGCATATTCCACCTACATGTGCACCATTTTTAATTCTATGTATATATTTTGTGGACCATACCAGGAACTTACCAGAAACCCTTCCTAAGCCACCACCAGCTTGTAATATCCACTTGTTCTAAACTCTCCAATTTCTATATCCAGTGGGCTCTCCCTCACCAAGCCTTTGTTTTGCTCTTTTAATTTGTAAGTGGAGAATGGGGGAATTGGCGCCACTTACGTGCTTATCACCATTAACCAACTTCCTAAATATTCACATAACAGTAGTGGATGGAAACAAGCTTGACGTTTAGCATTTTCTTCTTGCCAATATTCTGGAAATTCAGTCGAAATGTATGATGACGTTTCGATGTAGACACACCTTTTTTCACACCTGTCCTCTCCTCTCCGTCTTCTCTCTCTCTCTATCTCAGCCATTGTCACAGAGCTGAACTTGTTTGTTGTCGAATTCCAGAGAGAGAGAGCGAGATTGAGAGAGGGAGCAAGAGTGGTGTTTCTCCTAAAGAGAAAAACAGAGGGGCTGAAATCAGAGCCCAGCTTTCCCGAGGTGGAGGAGGTGATTGTTACGGTGTGTTACAGTGAAACCGACAAGGAGGGAGGTGAGGAGAGGAGAGGTGGGAGGGAGGGAGAGAGGGAGAAGGAGAGAGAGGAGAGTAGGAGGAGAGGAGGAGGGAGGGAGGGAGAGAGAGAGAGAGGAGTGGGAGGCAGGAACAATACCTTGACAGCGGTGAGGGATGGGGAAAGGTCGATTTGTAAAATCCAAGGGGCCCAGGCAGGCAGGCATGGGGCAGTGGGCGGGGCATGTGCTAAGGGGTGGGGCCATGTGCTAAGGGGCGGGGCCATGTGCTCAGGAACGGGGGCAGCAGCGCAGCGTTGGACTTTGTCCTGTTGCTACACGCCGCAGGAGAACACACACACACACACACACACACACACACACACACACACACACACACACACACACACACACACACACACACACAGAAGGGAAGGAAGGAAACACTCACACACAGGTAAGGAGGAAGCGATCTGGTCTGTGTTTGTGTCTGTCTGTGTGTGTGTGTGTGTGTGTGTGTCTGTGTGTGTCTGTGTGTGTTGGAGGGTCAGGAGTAGGCCTTGTGTACAGGGCTCTTTTGTGTGTCTAGGAGTGGGAGGTAAGAGATAGCCTGCTTGTAGCGTTTTCTTTTTCCTGTCATGAAAAGAGTCTTTGTGGCTTTGTGTTTTGGATTGGTTTCCACTCGCTGGTATTTCCATAGTTTTCCACAAAGCCCCGACTGTATCACATCCCTCAGTTTTGGTTTATTGTCATATCTCCTGCAAAAAAAATTTACTTTTGTCATTCTGTATCTGCTCTGTCTTCTATCGATTTATAGAGCTGTCACTGTATAGGTCAATTCAATGAGCATTGGCGAATGACAATGACAATGTATTGTTTTAATTGCATCCTTAGTGCCCACTCTACAGGGACTTATTGCTGTCTATTCACAGGAGACACACACACGGCCTGCTTCTAAGTCAGTGGAAAGTTAACTGTAAACATTTAATCTCCTGTATTGTGTATATGCGGGCGATGCTGCCATGCTGTGCGGGCCTCAGCGGCGCAGCTCCGCGGTGATGTATGGGTGTAAACTGTGCTGGGATTAGCAAGGCTTGAGACCGGGGATAACTCCTCTCTGTTGTCTGCCTCACCCCCCCGTCCACTCACACACAATGGACCGGCCCGCTTTAAAACGCAGGAACCCAAGATTAGTTCATCACCTCTCTCTCTCCCTTGCTATATCTCTCTCTCTCTCTCTCTCTCTCTCCCTTGCTATATCTCTCTCTCTCGCTCTCTCGCTCTCTCTCTCTCTCTCTCTCTCTTTCTCTTTCTCTCTCTCACCTGGACTATATTTCTCTCTCTCACCTGGACTATATCTCTCACCTGAACTATATCTCTCTCTCACCTGTGCTATATATAGGGGAGTCTATCCCCCCCTGCTTGCTTTAAGGTCTATCCTCCCATACATTACCCACCCCTATGCTATCTCCAGCGTAATCAATAGCGCTGATTGGCTGATTGAGCAGCGGATGTGTGTGTATGTGTATGTGTGTGTGTGTGTGTGTGTGTGTGTGTGTGTGTGTGTGTGTGTGTGTGTGTGTGTGTGTGTGTGTGTGTGTGTGTGTGTGTGTGTGTGTGTGTGTGTGTGTGTGTGTGTGTGTGTGTGTGTGTGTGTGTGTGAGAGAGAAAAACATGTTGAGAATGGAACAAGAAATGATGGTGGTGGTGGTGGGAGGCGTGCCGGGCTATACTTTGCGGTATAATTACATTACCGCATTGTGTGTTTTTCTGCCCGTGCAGGCGTGCATACCGGTAATTACACGTTGGCCCGCCATCTGCATGCTTCTCACTGTCGTGGGGCTGAGGACTGACCCGGAAGGGCTTCGGCGGGTGTCGCCGCACTATTTCACCGTGTGAGTGGTTTATTTTGATTGGATTTTTCTACTTGGACGGGCGCATTTTATGGCGGGGGAGCGTTCATATAATAAACGATGTGGCTGATGAAGGGCTGGGGGGGGGGAGGAGGGCGGGCTGGGGTGGGGGGGCTACAGGGAGTCCGGGGGAGGACAGAAACCCTCCTCGCTGCTCTGGAGAACACTGCTGATGAGGATGATGACGATGTGGATGACGATGTATCTATTCACTGTAATTCCTGTATGGAGGCTCCCAGGAAAGATAGTCGTAATCTAATAATGTATCTCTGACCGGCCTGCTGGCCATTTGCATCACCATCTTAACGGAATTATCCTAAATCCCACAGGAGTAACTACCGAATGCAGATGCAGTGCAAATGTTACTCTTACAACATTTAGTGTGTGTCTGTGTGTGTGGTCCGAGGGGAGCACACACACACACACTAACCTATGGTCAGTTTAGTGTGTGTGTGCTCCCCTCGCGGAGGGCGTTTTCCGCATGGCTGCGGCTGTATTCGGGGGCCGAGTCCGATGCGGGCGCGGCGGACGGCTGCCGTTCCAAACGGATCAGTTTATACGTCGCCCAAAGCAGCCGGCGGTAATGGAGTCTGGTCTGTTCCTTGCAGTTGTACACACACACACACACACACACACGCACACACACACACACACACACACACACACACACACATGCATCGCATCCCTCTACCAGCTCAAGCTAATATGTACAGTATGTTGAATATGTATGGCACAACTACTACAGAATGCATTCTCCTCCATCTAGTGTATTTATGCAAAATAGGGAGAGGGCGATGGAGAGAGAGAGACTGTGGGGTGGGGGGGGAGAATGAAGAGGAACGAAGGCTAAGTTGAGGTCGCTGGAGAGGCCAAGAGGAGTTGATTATCCGTCTCCTCTCCTATCAGCGTCTCTAACGCAGGAAGTCCCCGCTGATTATTCCTGAATCAGTCCCTATCGCCTTTCCTGATTAGCACAATGCTAAAAAGCCCTCCAGATTCAATGGCAGACACGGCCCACTAACGACCGCGGCTAGCGGACCGGGGGGGGGGCAGGGGCCCGGGCGTGGGTTCGGGCATCTGCTTTCAGCCGCTAATTACATTATCATACGTTTCCCGGGGCCACGCGGTATTTGACTGACAACGCCAGACAAAGATACGCCCGAGCATAGCCCCCCCCCCCCCCCCGAGTCGCGGGCAGACAAGCCCTCCTTTTATGGGGGTGTCCGTGACATCCCCTTGGCATGTTCCTTAATCCGCCAGCTATTGGACGGGGTTATTCTTCGCTGCTCACTGGTTCCAGTGTGGTGTGCCCACCCACCCAACTGCCTGTGTGTCCTGTCCTCCTCCTCCCTGCTCCTCGACGGCACCCTCATTCTCTCTCTCTCTCTCTCGCTCTCTCTCTTGCTCTCTCTCTCTCTCTCTGTGTGTGCGCTAGTATGGAATGACCCCAGTGCTATTCACCGTTGTCACACACCATCCTCAAAGTGTAACCATTTTGTGCTGCCACTGCAGTCAACGGCAACAACAAAAAAACCCACAGGCTATTAAATTCCTCTTTAGTGGACCTGTCCCTCATTTTTATATGCTCCCTGGGTTTTTATGAGTGTTGGGGGCTAAAAGGGCCTCACACCTCCGCCGTCCCCGCAGCGCAGGGACCTGTACGCCGTCCAGCTCCTGTAAAACTGCCCTCTTTGTGTTTAAATCGATCCTCGTCTCCACTGGGAACTTTCAATCTGTTGTTGTCTTTCTTATTTGTTATCTCTTCTGTTTCTTTAGTGTTTTCTTCACAGCACTCCGGCACTTCTTACATTCTACATTTTTATGGCAATCCCGAACGACGAGGACAACTTGTATTCGTATTATGACTCCCTGGTCTGTGTGGTTTTAATGGCAGTGAGAGAATCAAAAGGGGAGATTCTAGGTTTTTTTTTTTTTTTACGCAGTTCGTCCAAAGTGTGCCCTATAAATGTCAAATAAATTGTGTGGTTAAAGTCATTTTATTTGACTGCGGTGGTATTAGCAAGGTGGTAGCGGGCCGATAGCCCACCCGCCCCCGCCCCCCCCCAGAGCCTGCCGTTGCGTGCTAGCCCACACATGGCTGACTGAATCAAATACAAAGCCCCGGGAGGTAGAGATGTTAACCGTATGAACATTTCATATCACGACTATCCTGACCAGAATTATCACAGTTATCAGTATCATCGCAGTCGTATAAATATGCTGAAAATGCTTATTTCTGCATCTTTTTTAATGGCAATATAATGGCATTTTGACGAAATAATAAGAACACTGACAATATTTTAGTTGTTTTCGCTATTTTCTAGGGTAACTAAAACGTAAACTGAGGGGGGTGGGGGGGGGGGTTTCTCTCATTAGAGGCTGATGAATTAATTTGACATCACTGAACATCCACTGATGTCTTGAATCTGCAGTCGCTTGATTAAGTTAAGAAACTTTGTTGCACGCCATGTTGTTGGATGGTACACGCTATGACGGCTATAGTGTTCCAACGATGGACTTTTACTGAGCGCACACGTAGTTCACCGTAACACACATGCGTACAGACATTCTTCCACACATGTCTTCCCCCCACATCATGCATTGAGCTAAAAGTTAACTTAACTTGGAAAGTAACGGGTGGTGGTCACAAACATTATCTGCGTGTTCTGCAGACGTTCTCAGCACTCTTACAACACACCAACACACTTCAGATGGTAGTCCTCTTGGATGCAAAAGATGAAAAATATCAGGAGTGTTGTCACCACTTTCCCCCATGTTGTCTCATAAGGACAGTGTAGACAAACCCGTGCACCTGCATCTGGGCAGTATTTACGTCAGTTTTTAGCACGGTAAACAACTATGGTTAAACTCAACTGCTCCATCATGTTCCCCGTGTGCTCTGATTCAGACATCCGTTCCCATCTCACGCGGCCCACCTAAAAGCACTTAATGCTTGTCGAGTTGTGTGGAAGCCAATGGCGTCATCCTACTTAGAAGAGTCTCAGCGCCGCCGCCGCCGCCGCCGCCGGTCTGCCAGTAGCATTTCTCTTGGCCATGAAGCCCGGAGTTTGGGTTTGTTGAGCGGTGACGGCGGGGACACACACACCGATGTCAAGCAGCGAAGGCCAGCGGTGTTTTGTGTCTGGACACCGCCTGTCCCTCGCCATCCAGACACTTTTTATTTTATTTTTTTTAGGTTATCTACAGTTCATCCTGTCCTCAACTCAACTTCTCTGACACACACACACATGCACACACACGTTCACATGCACACCCACACAGTATTTGTCAGTGGTTTCCAAAGATGTTTCATTTGTAAGAGGCAACAAAAGGCCAAAATCAAAAAACGGCTTCTCCAAAATATAATTTGTTTTGATGTAACTGCTAAAATAGTGCAATCAGGACAGTAATTCACATTTTCTGTTACATTTGGTTCTTGACTTTTTATTATTATTTGCTTTTCTCCAACTTAAACTAATGGTCCATATGACGTGCAATGCCTTGTAGTTACATAATAAACAATCATGGCTAATGGTTAATAATAGATTTTCTGCGTGACGTTATTGCATTTTCCCATTGCAATTGTTATTTGGTAAACTTAAAACTGTGTTTACAAATCGAACAACAAATCCATAATATAGTAATATATGAATGAGGCCTTTGTGGGAAAACACATTCAAATAAGCACATGCATGCCGGTGTCGTGGCCCAGCACTGTGACTCAGGCTGATGTATAAATATATGCGGGGGGGCAGAAGCCAGCGGCGTTAATGCGACGTGGCGCGCTGCTGCAGCCACAGGAGGGTTCAGGTGTCACCAAGCAATAACACTTGGCCAGCGCCACCGCCGCTCTCATGTTGCCACTCCTGCTTGACGACGCACACTAAAAGGGGGACTCGAGCGGCGCGGACCACTTGTAGGCGGTTTCTCGTCCGTCGGGTTTCCAGTGTTGTTCCGCTTCCAATTAAAGCTCCTCTGTTATTATGGCTGAAGGTAGATACTCCGAAAACTTCAGTTCAGTTCTTCCTGATGCTGCCCCGGGCCCGCGGCCAGGCACTGGTTGGCGGTAGTGGGTGGTGGGTGGTGGTGGTGGGTGGTGGGTGGTGGTGGTGCTTGTTGTAACAGGAAGAGATTTCTTCCTCTCACCTCCCACTTTCCGCCCCCTTATTCCCCGCCCCCCCAACCCCCACCCTCTTTTGTTGGCAGTATCCACCCCCCCCCCCTGTCCCCCCAGGCTAGTGTCTAATTACAGTGAAGTGGGATTAATGAGTCCCAGAGCAAGAGACAGGATGCACCCCCCCCCCCCCCACACACACACACACACACACGTCTCGCAGGTCCCTAGGTGAGGTGGCATCGAACCACAACAGACGGGGCGCAAAACAGGGCAGAGCGACAACGTGTGGTGTGGTGTGTGTGTGTGTGTGTGTGTGTGTGTGTGTGTGGTGTGTGTGTTCGACACGATGTTGGGGGTTTGATCAATTAATCATGTGATTACAACGCGTCCTTTTTATGTTTTTTTTTTTGCCCGACGCTACAAAGCAATTGCAAACGTTTTCCCCATGCCACGGCCTGCACACCTGTGTGTGTGTGTGTGTGTGTGTGTGTGTACTCGACACTCGTCATGGTTACGTTTTGTTTCCGTGTTCTGTATTTAATTCCACTTCATCTGTCACACAGTGTTCATACTCATTGGCGTCTCGTTCGCCGTGCCTCTAGGTCATTAGCCGCCGCCGCCGCTGCACCTATGCTACTCTGCATCTGGTTAGACGACAAACCCCATTTTGCTCCGCTCGGTGTGTGTGTGCAATGACAATGAAGTTGGCTCTAATCTCATCTAAACGTAATAACGGCCAGATGTAACTGGCACACGATTTCCTCTTCAACGCCAATTGGCTGACGATACTTGTGTGTGTGGTCTGAATTGATTTGATCTCCTTTTTGCTCTAGTAGTCGACTGCTACGCAATAACAATACTCCCATGTCGTATTTCATATTTTCTGAAGCCTTCTATTTGCACCTCATACTTTTTTTTGATTGAAAATAGCGTTGATTGTGCGATTATGAATGTGTACTGAACAGGAGCGTGCCGTGGAGGTCCTCCCGCTTGCTTGCGTGATTGACTGATATTGGGGCTGAATGAGGATTACGGGCATTCTATACAGAACCTAATGAGTTGAGTTGGTTTGTGGAGCTTTATTGGCTGCAACGTGATTGACTGTTTTCTCTGAATATGTGCAGTTGAGGCAGCCTTGTCTGTCCGTGTCTGTCTGCCTGTTAAAAGCCTATAAACGGATCAGATGAATCAGTTATAATTATAAACGCAGACATGTAATTATTCGCCAATTAATGGGTTGTCAAAACAGTGAGGAAATAACCGTTGATTGCCATTCACAATTCACTGTGTGGTCTGAGTTTTCTTGTCCTTGTTCCCCCGTTTCCCCCTCAGATCGCAGAATGCCGCGGGGGGCCGATGAGGGACTAAACCCCAACTGAACGTTCCTCCCCACCCCACCCCACCCCACCCCTCCCCTCCCCCCCTTCACCCTCCCTGGCCCTCCCTTAACCCCACCCGACCCCTCCTCCTCCTCCTCCTCCTCCTACCCCGGTACCTACCCTGTGTCCCGCCCCCCCGGCCGTCTCCCATCATGCACCTGCTGTGTCGCGGTCGCGTGAAGCTGCTGGTGGCATCCTTCACCGCCGTCATCCTCCTGAACCTGGGCTGTACCTGCTGGCCGGGAAACCTGGACAGTGAGTTACCATCACACACACACACGAGCGGGAGGGGCGGAGAGAGGATGAGAGGCGAGGGGCGGGGCGAGCAGGGGGCGGGCGGCGGGGGGGGGGGTAATTCTATGTTTCATGGGGATGTCTGTTTTTGTCAGACACACTCGTGTACGAACAGGAAAGTGTTTGATCGCCGGTGTCGTCTGTATGAGAAAGTCGCTGTTTTTGTTTTGTGTTCACGGACCTGGTACACGTCGTGTTGCAGGAGTGCACCCGTTGATCTGTTTTGGTTTGGATTCGTGGCAATTGTCTCGTTCAGGGCTCCTCCAAAACAGGACACAGGAAGGCGGTGAACGGTCCACTTTATCGCAGAGATTGTTGACATGTAGAATGAATGAATGAACAGCGCAAGTGGTACCTGCTAGCGTGCCGCCGCTCTCCCTCAAGTGTGTGTGCCGATGGCTGGTTCAACCTGTGGTGCACTGATTAGTCAAACGCACCTCGGGTGTGCAGCCCCACACCCCCAGACTCTAACTGGGGCCAGGTGAGGCTGCTTAAACCAGCCGCTATTCACACACACACACTCCACAGTATTGGTTTAAGGTTTCAGTTCATTTAAACAACATTAAACAACTGATTTATTGATTATACAATATGACCGCCATTTAAAATAATGACTTTTCAACGACAAATTGCTTTCAACCACCTCGAACTGTTCCGTCCCGAAATGTCGGCTCTACCTGCGGTACTTAAGTATTACAACAGAGTAGATCGGAGAGAGGACCCCAAACAGAGAAAGCTCGGGGGAGCCCTCCATGTCTGCATGTTTACATTGAGTGGAGATGTGGTTAGGAAAGAAAAACACAGAAGAAGAAATGGGGGTGGTGGGGGGGGGGGGGGGGGGGGGGGAAGCGTTGAAGTAGACAAAGACAAGTGGATTTGAATATTTCATTGGCCATCAATTGAAGTGGGGGGCATTGTGTGACAAACAAAACCAAAAACAATCAAACCAAAAGAACCACAGTAATCATAGGAGGGGTTTTATTTTACTTTCGCTCGAACGGTGACTGAGGTGAAGCCGTTAAACAGCCCATCCTGAGTCATAATGCAGGATAAGGAACTGCCAGGCTGAAATTGGATTGAATTGAATTATTAATCCAATGTCTTTCCTCGGAAACCCTATTTAAGAGAGACACTCGACGACCAAACATAATCATCTAACCAGACAGACATCCACGTATGCCCACACCAGACGCATACACACACAGTCACAACATCACAACACAGAATCTCTCTCTCTCTCTCTCTCTCTCTCTCTCTCTCTCTCTCTCCAGCTGCCCTCTACCTCTCATGCCTCTGGTATTGGTATCCATTGGTTACGTTTCCTTCAGGTTGGATTTATTCCACAGCCTATGGGCTGTATTGTAACTAATCTCTTGCGCCATCATAAACCAGCTTAGGTGCACACACAACACACACACACACACACACACACACACACACACACACACACACACACACACACACCACACACACACACACACACACACACACACAGAAGCCTAACCCTCAAGTTATTAGTATCAACAACAACAAAAACTCCCAGGAAGCCCAGCCAGTACCGCCTCAGAAACGCAGTACCACGCTGTAGTCCACTGATGATTAAAACCACCGCTGTTGTGATATTCAGGCGTGGATGTATGCAGCACTGCGACTCCTTTTATATTACTGTTCAAATACTACAACACACAACACGTCTTTAGTACAAATGAGCCAATGTCGGTATTTCCCGAACAAAAACAGGCTCTGGATATTCTCCCGGGCTTCAAACGTGCGGGTGCTGCCGCAGTAGAAACGCTATGTGTACAAATAGAATGTGTAACCACATACAGCGTTGGGAGAAATGTCACTAAAAGGAAGCCCGGAGGTCTCGCTCTCGCTCTGGAGTATGGATATAGACCGGAGACCGAGCGGCCTGGCGACTCATTCAGCTACCAGTCAGTCCCCACACCTTTGCCAATTTTTCCTCCCCTGCACCACATTGTGCAGCGTGGACATTCACAGCGGCTGGTGGCTGGTGGGGTTTCCTTTGCTTTTGCTGAGTAATTTTTTACCCCCTCTGGGCCGGCAGCCGAAAGCAATTCGACTCTGTGATGTCATCATTTGTGGGGGATTACAACCCCATTAGACAACAACGCACTCTGTTTGTGCCGAGTGGCGGGACTGTAAGCCAATGGCCTCAGATGCGGTGAGGTTGTAGAGCCCAGAAAGACTATGTTGCCTTGAAAATAACAGGCTCTCTGCAATTGGTTGAGGCTGCTAGTGCCCCCAGGAAGTGGGGGCACTATCAGAACAGTTGCACTAAGAACTGACCTGTCTGAGTTGCCACTCACCTTATTCACTCTGTGGTAACATACACTTCAATAAACAATACACGTACATTACATTTTGTCAAAGAAACCCCGATCCTTCCTTTTCGCTTTCAGGATAGTGCCGTCCTATGGCGACATGGTGTTTCTCTGTTTGTCAATTCTGTCTGGTCTTGGGGGGGTTTTCCTGGGGATTACATCAAATGCTTGTTTCAGAGAGGACAGACCGGATTTACTACACATCCGAGACAAAATGGTGAACTATCAACCGGAGCTGAACGACTCCGTTATCGGCTCTACGTTATCAGGGCCGACGCCAAAACAGCAGCTGCCGCTCTGTTTCTGCTTAAAAGACGTAAACACCGCTCCCCACTGGCGAATATTTTACTCTAATGTACGCGCCCTGGTTTATGAGCATGACAGATCGGCCATCCTTATCAACAGCAGACAGGATTTTGCTAACCGCTCCGTACCGCGTTTCACGGAACCTGGCTTAGTAACACTGGCGCTCTGGACTCTTGGCACACTTGGTCAGGAGGTTTTCTCTCTACACAGAGCCCATCGCACCAAGGCCTCACGCCAGACTAAAAGGTGGAGGTGTGCATGTTCCTATGGGAGCTAGAGGCTGTGCCCAGAGTCAGACACAACATTGAGCTCACAGGCCTGCTCTATGGCGTTGGAGACTACTCACTCTAACATGCAGACCATTCTACCTGCCGAGGGCTGTCACTTCTGTCATATGAGTCACTGTTTGTTTGCATACAGCAGCAAGCAGCAGCAACAGCAGCCATCAGCCCATATCAAGGAAATGGAAAACTCCTACCCAGACTCGATGGTGCTGGCACTCGGGGGGGGGTTTACCACGTTAGCTTGAAGAGGAGGGGTTACCAGCAGATTCACATGCCACCAGGTATGATAAAGTTCTGGATCAGTGCTGTTAACCGCTTTCATGCAGTTAGTTTGGGCCCCCTTTGGGCACTAAGACCATGAACTGATCCTCCTCATCCCTGTGTACCACCACAAACTGAAATCTGTTAGACTGTTGGCTGAAGTCGTAAAACAATGGTCTTCCAAGGCAATGGGTACACTAAGGGACAGTCTGGACAATGGTGATTGGTGGTTTTCAGAGAGCTGTGTCATGATCTCCCTGCGTTAACTTAACTGAAAATGTGTGTGTTCCCTCCAAGTCTGTGATTGCATACAGTAACAATAAGCCATTGTTAAACTGAGAGGAAAAAGAAAAACTATGGAAAAAAGCACAATGCCTTTAAGAGTGAAGAAGGGGAACTGTATTAAGCAGCCAAATATGATTTTGAGAGAGCTGTCAAAAAAGCTAAAGCTGACTTCTTCAAGTTCAAGTTGGAGAACAAACCCAAGGCCAACGATAGCAGGGGTTTTTGGCAATGTGCTAAACAGATAAATAACTATAATAAAACCACTGATCCAGTAGTCAAGGATGATCCAAACCTGCCTGACAGTCTCAATGAACTCTTGACAATCATCACAGCCTAATAAGACAAGCCAATAGTGGTCAGGTCCCCAACTCCCCTCTGTGTGGGATGGACATGCTATAGTCTTCACTGATATTTTTAACATGGCTCTCATGGAATCAGTTCATGCATGTTTTAAGTCTGCTGTCATAATCCCTGGGCCTATGAAATTCAACATCAGTTGCCTGAATGAGCACAGACCTATCACATTATCTGTAATAATGAAAATGTTTGAGCACCTAGTATGTAGACACCTATCCAGTGTGGTCAGAACACCTACCAGTTTGCATACTGGGCAAATAGGCTTGTAGAGGGCGCTGTGTCCCTCTGTCTCTTGTCATTCCATCCTGCCACTTGTGTACGGGTTCTCTTTGTGGACTATAGCTCTGCCTTTAATACCATCTCCCCAACAAAACAACGTGAGAGGTTATGGCAACTAGAAGGTCACTTTTGTCTCATGTCATTGGATTTTTGACTTTCTGCAGAATAGAACACAGGTACACTCTGTTAAAATACATATATTTACTGACGAGGCAACAGTCAGCTGATCTCATGCGACAAAGAATCAGCCTACAGAAATGAAGGATCACCTGGGCTGCCTTTGCCTGTGCCTCTGCCTCCGACTGGGGCTGCCTTTGCAACTTCAGTGTTTCGGAGCGACGGAAGGGCTCTCCAACCACTGACCATCAATGGCCGGGGGGGTAGAAAGAGTGGACAGCCTTGGGTTTCTCAGGACAGCGCTCTCTTCCTCTCCGAAACGAGATGACAACTCGATCTGCATCATCAAAAAAAATGCCCACCAATTTTCCCTGAGGCAGCTCAAAAAGTTTGGGGTGTCCAGAGAGGGGATGCTGCAGTTCCACGGAGCTGCGATAAAAAAGTGTTCCTCAAAATTCACCAACTGCTAACTCAGCCCCATCCCTGACATCTACGAGAGCCACGTTCAAGAGAAAACGGTCTAAAAATACAACGGGATAACCCACGCACCTAGCAAAAGCCCCTCTTACCGACTACAACTCAGGAAAAAGATCCGGGGCCATGGAAACTAAGACTTCCTGTTTTCTCAACTGCACTTACTGCAGAAGCATCCAACTACTAAGCGGCTTTCCAATTTTGCATCAGCACTTTACATTTTATTCTTATTTTGCACTAGACTTCCTCTTGGACTGTGAATATCTTATGTCCTTTATGTAATGTCCTATGGGGGGGGGTCTTGACTGTTATGCTGTAGTTGTTGTTCTGTCATGAGCACACTGAGTATAGCTGTTATTATCATACAACTATGTTGTATGGTAACAAACCCACGGTTTGCCTAGCTTTCAGGAGCTAGCCAACGAGTTCTGAAGATCCAGGGTCTTGTAGTTCCCCTTGGAGTGAATAGCTGATGTAAACAAAGGGCCGATAGTTATCAGTTTATTAAACAATTAAGTTGTTCAACAAAATATGAGGTACTTTACCTTGGGGGATACTTTGGGGGTGTCAACGCCCACGTGTGCACGCACGCACACACCCATGCACACACACGCACATGCACACACACACACACACACGTACACACACGGAAATGCATATGACTATGACTGATGAGTATCCACAGAGTAATATATCTACTTTAGCTCATGGGAGAGAAGTGATTGAGTGAGCGAGCTTTCTGAGTGCTTAAGCGCCACAGGCATGCGTGCGTGGGGTTGTGTGTGTGTTTGTACTGTGTGTGTGTACTGTGTGTGTGTGTGTGTGTGTGTGTGGTGTGTGTATGTGTATGTGTGTGTGTGTGTTTGAAGCTGGTGTTGTTAACGTGCAGTATCTGTTCTTATGTGGTGACGGTCTGTCTGAGCCTCAGCCTGCAGGCAGTGGAAGAAACGACTCCCCCCCCCCCCCCCCCCCCTCACCCCATTCCCCCTGTGGTTGAGTTTCCTCTCTTGGTGTCCAAGAGGAGATTCTCTTCCCTCTCCTGCTTCATTCTCTTTCATACTAATTTCTCATCTTCTCCTCTGCACCGCTCTCCTTTGAAAGAAATATAAGAAGGGATGTGAACAGAGCATTCCTCGAACGGGCTTGTGCGCGCACACACACACACCACACACACACACACACACACACACACACACACACACACACACACACACACACACACACAGTACACACACACACACACACACACACACACCCTACGCGTGGCATGCTACATGTGAGGTTGTGTAAAGTTCCCACAGTTAGTCCCTGCGGCCAAAGCCACCAGCTCGGCACTTTTGTCTGTTCTCTGGATCCTCCCGAAGTTTCAAAGATGTGTGTCCGCTTGGACCGCTCATTAATAACTTAATGGGGGTGTCTTTCTTTGAATATTCACATGAAAAGTATTGGGGGAGTTCTTTATTTAACAGTCATCCTGTTTTTGCCTCCGTTCAGAGTGCTTGTTCCCTGCTGTGCGGAGGTCTTGCCTTCTGTCCTCAGTGCTGTAATGGCCGGGCCCCGGTCTATAAAGCCTCCACTGGCGATGAGTGCATCACTCTGTGTACTGGAGCACCTTACAAAGCTTCTCTATGAATGTTTCATGTTCTCTCCATTTTGATCATATCACCCTCTGTCCCTAAGTGTTTATCTCTCTCTCTCTCTCTCTCTCTCTCTCTCTCTCTGTCTCTGTCTCTGTCTCTCTGTCTCTGTCTCTGTCTCTCTCTCTCTGTCTCTCTCTCTCTGGCTCTCTGTCTCTGGCTCTCTCTCTGTCTCTCTCTCTCTCTGTCTCTCTGTCTCTGGCTCTCTCTCTGTCTCTGGCTCTCTCTCTGTCTCTCTGTCTCTGGCTCTCTCTCTGTCTCTGGCTCTCTCTCTGTCTCTGGCTCTCTCTCTGTCTCTGTCTCTGGCTCTCTCTCTCTGTCTCTCTCTGTCTCTCGCGCATACGTGCATGCACACACATCATACACAAACACACACACACACACACACACACACACACACACACACACACACACACACACACACAACACACACAGACCAACCAATCCAAGTGTGTGCAGCAGCTGGCCCCCTAGTTGAAGTGGGGCACTCTGGGAATGTTCACTCCACCCTCCTCCTCCTCCTTCTCTTCCTCTTCCTCCTCCTCCTCCTCTGCGGGAGAGGAGCAACAGACAGTAGGAAGTGGAGATGTGGGATTAACTAACATTCTGCTAGGAGACCCGGGGGAACAGTAGCATTGTCAAGATCACTTGACACGGTGATGGCGCAGTGTCTCCGTGATGTCTCTTGCCTTTCTCCATCTCTCCCTCTCTCTCTCTCTCTCTCTCTCTCTCTCTCTCTCTCTCTCTCTCTCTCTCTCTCTCTCTCTCTCTCTCTCTCTCTCTCTGTCTCTCTCTCTCTCTCTCTCTGTGTGTGTTTCTATATATCTCTCTCTCATTGTATATCTCTGTGTGTGTATGCATGTCATTGTCCATCTCTCTGGAGTGGGTGGGTGTTGAGTCAGTGCTCAAGTGATCTTGTCTGTTTGCATGAAGGCAGAGCAAGCCTGCTCTAATCTGTTCTAGGGGAAACTTGGTTGTATCTTGGTTGTATCTATGGTCATTTTGGATGGCGTTTCTGGGCCAAAATGTATTCGGATGGTATGATTATCCTTATTAGTAAATTAAAACTAAATCACAAGACTACATAGAGTTTGGCTTAAGATAAATACTTTCTCATCACTGTTCTACACTTTCGGCTGTGACACCCTCATTCCCCGCCTGGCACTGGGTGGTGCGAGGATAGGGGGCCCGGGACGACGGGAGGCCCGCTGGGAACAGACCCTGCGTGGGCTGGAGTGGGGGCCCTTGTCCCCGTCCTGCGTATTACCTGTGGTGATTTACTTTGCCGGTGGTCGGCTGTGCCAACCGCTTATTTGTGAACCGCGCCGAGCTGCAGAGCGCCAGTCCGTTGTGGTTTTGGGGCCACAAAACGGCCTTATAAATAAAGATATTATGAAATGCCTGCATTTTTTACTGCCGGCCACCTGTACACCACACACACACGCACGCACGCACGCACGCACACACACACACACCTTCAGGTTGGAATGGATGAATATATTTGCTCTGTTGAATTGCTTTGTGGACTTCTTTGCGCTCCTGAACACATTGCTCTGATTGATCCCTGCTGTATTTTAGTCTATCCTGTTATTGACATCTGTACATTTCCAATAGCATAATCCCTATTCTACAATATAATACAAATCATCTGTATCTGTACTATATTGTTTAATTGCATAGCGTGTGTGTGTGCATGTGCACATATGCATGTATGTGTGTGTGCCGGCGCAAGCGTTATAATAAATACACAGCCGTCTGAGGGGGGGGTGGGGGGATAACGTAGTCTACATCTCATCTTACCACTGAACCTTTTGTCTTTCCCTTCCCTCACCAAGATGGTCGCTCGCTGCTGCTGGCGCCCTGCCTAGCGGACACGCCGGCGGCGCAGGTCCTGGAGCGAACCGTGCTGGAGTCGCGGGTGCGGGAGGTGGAGGCGGAGAACCGCCAGATCCGCCTGCAGCTCAGCCAATCGTCGCAGGGCACTGCCGGCGCCGCCGCCGCCGCCGCCCAGCCCCAGGAGGGTAACTATGGCAACCAGCAGTGGGGGGCGTCGGCAGACACGGGCCCGGAGGACGTGGAGAACACGGCGGAGGAGAAGAACAGCAACCACACAGAGTGCCCGCGAGCGCCCAGCGTGCAGAAGTGTGAGGTCGGTCGCGCACGCCGTCACCCAGAAAATTTTGAAAATTTCAAAAGTTTCAAAATGTTTCAAGATCTAAGATTCAAGATTTCATTATTGCCAAGTACAATGGAATGCTTACTCCCCATTCACTCCTGCAGTATTCTTATAAACTTATAAATTCTAAAACAACTCTGAACAATTAGTAATATAATACTTAATAAGTAAAGTAAAAAGTCAAAAGTAAAGTAGAAAATGATGCTGAGCTTTGTGTGTCAATGTCACACACATTGTCATTTTAGTATATTGAGAGTATTTTCGGATGCTATTCTATTAAAGCTTATAGCAGATTGATCTGACAACAGTATTTGGGGTCAGATATCTGATATTCAAGCAGGCAATCTCTTTCTGTCTCTCTGTCTCTGTCTCTCTGTCTCTCGTTGTCCCGTCTCGTCCGAGCAGCTGATCCATGTAGCGTGTGTGTGTGCTGGTCACAACGCCAGCAGAGACGTGGTCACTCTGGTCAAGTCTATTCTCTTCCATAGGTGAGTAGAGAGAAGTCCTGACCATTTGCACATGTCTTGTGTAATGCCTCACCTGGCCCAATTCTGAGAGTCTGGGGAGGATGGGGCTAATTAAGCCAGCCACCAAACACACACACACACACACACACACACACACACACACACACACACACACACACACACACACACACACACACTCCCACATACAGTATATGTATCTGCTTTTCTGTGAATTTCGATCTCAATAAGATTCAAGATTTTTGTCACATACACATATAGGATCTGCAGTGAAATGAAAAATTGTCGATGCTCAGCGGAACGTGCAAAAGAAATACTATAGATGACATGAAATGCATATTCATCTCTCTCTCTCTCATGCTGTCTGTGTGTTTCTCTGTCTTTCTCTCTATCTCTCTCTCTCTCTCTATGTCTCTATGTCTCTTACCCATGCTGTTTACAGGAGAAACCCACTTCACTTCCACTTCATCACAGACACAGTAGCCCACCGCATCCTGAGCACCCTGTTTCAGTCCTGGATGGTTCCGTCGGTGCAAGTTAGCTTCTATGATGCAGACGAACTCAAGGTAAAGCCTTTAATCGCATAATTGCATGCTCACTCTCCAAATACGTCTATCTGCATGCATATCTTGTACCGGCTCCTTTTTCCTATTCAAACAGTAGAGTCAGAGGATAAGTGTGCTTCTGGAAAACACGGTGGCACACATACAAAGTCAAAGTCAGCCAAAGTCAAATACTGTGTTCACTTTATCAAAGGAAATATCTGAAGGGAAAGATACCTTTTTGAGTTTTGAGGTGACAGGAACAAGTTACGAGTTACAATATCACACAACATCAAACATGCTCAAAAATGCAATGTTGAAAGAGCTTGGATGTGAGTACGGAGCAGGTGTGTGTGTGTGTGTGTGTGTGTGTGTGTGTGTGTGTGTGTGCGTGTGCGTGTGTGTGCGCTGCCAGTGAGTGCCAGATTTTAGACACGACCCCCTGGCATTTTTGAAAGACCTGTGCCTCCTCTCTCCTCGGTCTCTTTTCCTTTCTTCTCCCCTCTCCGGCCTCCACTCATCATCATCATGCTGTGTCTGGCGCAGGCTGTGTCACATCATCACATTCCCGCCCCTCATGTTCTCTCAGCATGAACAATGGGCTTTCTATTATACGCCATGTCTGGGCCCACACTCGCTTCAAGGAAGAAAAAAAATGGCTGCCTATTCCATTAGCTCAATTTGAATACAAGAAAACAAAGAACAAAAATCCAAATAAATCAGAGTGTCTAAGCCTATTATATTTGCAGAATACACATTTATGCGGATCCGGTTACACGAGGAACGAGGAAATTAATTAACAGCCTCTATTTGCCCATTTTATAAAGGAAGAGAAAAAAAAAAGATGTTCAATATGTGCCAAGAGTTGAAGGCATTATAATTGTTCCTGCGTAAGTGCTGTACGACGGCGGAATAACGATCTCGAAGGCTTGGTAGCAGTCAACTTTGATGGTCCTGACCTCAGTCTGTCTTTGTTTTAAAGAGGCTTTCACACTCCCCGGCACCAGCAATTTAACAGCTTTTGGACCGTGCAGTCAAAAAAATACCCCATGGCACCCAACAGAAATTGGGCAGATTTAAGCTGCCAAAAGCAATGTTTTTTTTTCCCTTTCATTTTGTTCCCCCTGCTAGTCTGAGGTGTCGTGGATCCCCAACAAGCACTACTCGGGTATCTACGGCCTGATGAAGCTGACGCTGACCAAGGCCCTGCCCTCCAACCTGTCCAAGGTCATCGTCCTGGACACGGACATCACCTTCGCCACGGACATTGCCGAGCTCTGGGGAATCTTTCAGAAGTTCACCGGTATGACCCTCTGGCTTTTTCACTCATCCTCACATTGTTGTTGTTGTTGTTGTTGTTGGAGGCTGGGGCGAGTGTTGTGTATTGGCGGTGCATTGTCATGGCCCCGGTGGTCACAACTGAGTATCCCCCTGGGTTATAACACGGTGAAATCCCCCTGTAGCAGTGTGGGGTTATACACGGCATGCTGAGGTGGCTTTTTCAGTGGCTCCTCCTCTACGGTTTATTGTAAAATTTGTGTAATGAATGAACGGAGCTGGTGGTAACTGATAGAAGGCTAGCGCTCCCGATTAAGTGTGTTGATGGCTGGTCTAACCTGTGGGCCCCGATGAGGCAATGCACCACAGTTTGTGCGGCCCCACCCACCCCGGACTCTAACTGGGCCAGCTGAGGCAACAAACGCACACACTCCACACCCTGCATTGTGTATTGCAATATTGCAAGACTGTATTGAAGCATAATAGACAGTGGGTGAAATGAAACACAAACTACCCTTTTAAATATTTATATTAGACTTTTGGGGGAAATGTGCTTGTGTCTTGGTAAATTCTGAATCGTGATTCTCAAGTGTATCAATATTTGACCCCCTACTTGACTAACTGAAGGCCTATTGGTCGTTTGTCTGTGAAGACAAGCAGGTGATCGGCCTGGTGGAGAACCAGAGTGACTGGTACCTGGGAAACCTTTGGAAAAACCACAAACCCTGGCCTGCCCTCGGACGAGGCTTCAACACGGGTAAGGAACGGCATGTCAGTCATGGGAATGAACCAGTGTTTTCCCAGTGTTTTGACAGACGCCTCCGTGTGTTTTCGTCTTGGCAGGGGTCATCCTGCTCTACCTGGAACGCTTGCGGAGGATCCGCTGGGAGCAGATGTGGAGGCTCACGGCGGAGCGAGAACTAATGAGCATGCTCAGTACGTCTCTGGCTGATCAGGTCTGAGAGCCCTTTGTCAAAGTCCCATCAATCACTGTGTGTCTCTTCGCAACGAGTCTGCCGGCACGAGCGCGGCCTGTGTTGAAAGCGGACGTGTAACCACTCTCGCTGCGTCTCCCGTGTTTAGGACATCTTCAACGCCTTCATCAAGCAGAACCCCGTCCTGGTGCACCAGCTGCCGTGCTTCTGGAACGTGCAGCTGTCGGACCACACGCGCTCGGAGCAGTGCTACACGGAGGTGTCCGACCTCAAGGTAGGACTGGTGCGTCACTCGTAGACCGCGCCGAGGCTGGAGGAAGAAGGACAACACACTGCGGTACGTTGTTTTCCGTCTCGCACTCGTTAATCGAGCCCTCGTCACTTTGGCCTTTAAGGTGATCCACTGGAACTCGCCGAAGAAGCTGCGTGTGAAGAACAAGCACGTGGAGTTCTTCCGGAACCTTTACCTGACCTTCCTGGAGTACGACGGCAACCTGCTGAGGCGGGAGCTGTTCGGCTGCCCCAGCCAGGCCACGGCCGAGAGCATCCGGGTAAGAGACGGGCCACGTCCTCTTCCGTTCTGAGACCTTCCCTCACTGAGACCCCTCCCCCCGACATCCTTGTTTCCATGTGGACACGTTGCAAAGTTTGGGTCAAATTCACTGGCGGGTCACGTTTAAGTAGAGATTATTAAATGGTAGTCAACCCCAAAATCACCTTTTTTTTCAGCTGAAAATCAGTTTGGTGTTATTGTTAAATGTATACAGTTTGTAAGGGCCTGATCCCTGATCTATGCCCCACATGGCTGTAGAGGCATGGGGTGGTACTGCAGCCCAGTAGTATCAAGGAAACTCCGCCCCTGAACTGGGGCCTCTCATTGCCTCTGCCCAGGAGTGGCCAATTAAGGGCCAGTTAAGAACTAATTAAGCCGTGGGTGGTTAGCCACCAGAACAAAGGCCAGGCAGACTGGCTTGGGCGAGAGGACAGTGGAGACCAGGAAGGTCCACTGGGCCAGTCTAAGCGGCCTCTGGCCACCTTGTTTGGAACGATTTTATTGGGATTATTTTGAATAAATGTCTAAATTTGTTATGCCGCAACCCTGGCTTCTGTCTACTTTCTTCTGATCGGTCCACCCACTACACTGTCTCGCAAGGCGGCTGCCAACAAGTTGTTAAATGGGGGAAATTCTCTGTAAAATACAAGAAGTCTGCTACTTAAAACGGGCTAAAAACACTTTTCCTGAATGGTGGTTTTCTATTGGCTGCAAACCCCTTGCACTTGCTCCTTTGAAACCACTTTTTAAAAAACTATCTTTACAACTGTCACTACTGCTCAGATCACATTTGAATCTCGCAAGTGTAAGTTCTGCTAAAACGGGGGTGGTTAGTGAATCAATCAAATGGTACAAAAAAGAATGTTTGAAGTATTTGTTTCCCCTTGGTTTGTGCGGCTCAGTTGCAGGCGTCGCTGGAGGACCTGGACGAGGACGACCAGTGCTACGACTTCCGGCGGGAGCGGATCACGGTGCACCGTATGCACCTCTACTTCCTGCAGTACGAATACACGCCCACAGAGGATGACGTCACGCTGGTCGCCCAGCTCTCCATGGACCGGTGAGTCACACACACACACACACATGCCGCACACACACACATGCGCACACACACACACACACGCACACACACCCGCATACACAGACATACACATTTTCATCATTTGACGTCATTTGACGTGTGCGTCATTTGATTTGACATTTTCAAGACGAAGAACTCATTCGGAAAGTCCGTGTACGTCAGTGACATCATCATCACCACATGAGGAGAATCCCTCTACCACCATTTCTACCTAAATGTCTCCCATCAATAATGCACCAACATGGGTTATCTCGGGGTTATTTTATAATTTTATTTATTGTATTTATTTATTATTTACGTTCGTTATTTTTATATTTTGTATTATTATTTATATTATTTATATCTATATTATACTTTTTTTGTAATATTTCATTTTTGGGCATTTTTGTATGTTATGAAACTTTATTTGGTGGTATTTGATTATTGATTATTGTGATTTATTTATCAATAGTGGTTTTCTGCATAATCATACCATTTATTGTGTGCACAAGAAATAAAAGTGTTTTAAAAATCTAAATCTCCCCCCCCCCCCCAGGCTGCAGATGCTGGAGGCCATCTGCAAGCACTGGGAGGGCCCCATCAGCCTGGCGCTGTACATGTCGGACGCTGAGGCGCAGCAGTTCCTGCGCTACGCCCAGGCCTCCGAGGTGCTGAAGAGCCGCATGAACGTGGGCTACCACGTGGTGTACAAGGAGGGCCAGTTCTACCCCGTCAACCTGGTGCGCAACGTGGCGCTGCGCAACGCCCACACGCCCTACGTCTTCCTGGCCGACGTGGACTTCCTGCCCATGTACGGCCTCTACGATTACCTCAGGTACGCCCTCTCCTCTCGCCGCTCTGCCATCGGGATTGATTTCTCAGGATGGGGGATGACGAGTGCGTCGGTTGCCAGTGCATTAGGACTCATTAGGGTGGTGCATTAGTGTGTGTGTGTGTCGTATTTATCTTCAATACGGATTCCTCTAAGAGGAAACGCGTGGAGAGGTCTCTGCCCCTCAGCGCGTCTTAATGCCAGCAGCGGCGATAGAGAGAGAGAATGTGAATGGGGATAATAAACCTGGATGTGTCCCGGGCAGATTTACCCTTCTAGCGTGTGCGCTGGATAGCGAGGAAGTGCGTGATTGATTGATTGACAAGTAAATAAATACCGAAGGCGTACACATCGCCAAGGATGTCTCGGTGAGATATTCAGGCACAGTTTAAGCTGACTTTGAGGGGAACTGTGGGGGGAAAATGCTTCGTTCTGCCTGACTGACGTGTGTGTGTGTGTTGGTTGTGCGCAACAGGAGGGCGGTGGGGCAGCTGGACATGGCGCACACCAAGAAGGCCCTGGTGGTGCCGGCGTTCGAGACGCTCCGCTATCGCCTGTCCTTCCCCAAATCCAAAGCCGAGCTGCTCTCCATGCTGGACATGGGGACTCTGTACACCTTCAGGTACCCCCGGGGATATAGGAACCAATATACCAATATAGGACCAAAACGCATTTCGACAGATCATTTTCAACGGTTCTGTAGTCTTCCGTCTTTAGCTGTTGACTATTTGTCAAGCGGTTTCTCGGTTCACTGTCGTCCAACGTTTGAGTCAATATATCTGTTGGCTAGCATCAGCACCAGTTTACTCAAGCGCTCAGGGTAAACGGAGACCATTTCATCCAATACATTCATCAGTATTAATCAGCGGATCAATCCTTTTACCTCGATAGATCAACAACGATAGAGCCAGCGCCGGACCCCTTTAAATCCATACAATAATGGATTCTCTCCGTTCTCTCTCTCTCTCCACTGCCCCCCCACCCCCCCCCCCCCATTGTGTTCTGTGTCCAGGTATCATGTCTGGACCAAGGGACACGCGCCTACCAACTATGCCAAATGGAGGACGGCCACCACGCCGTACAAGGTGGAGTGGGAGTCTGACTTTGAGCCCTACGTGGTGGTGAGGCGGGACTGCCCCGAGTACGACCAGCGCTTCGTGGGCTTCGGCTGGAACAAGGTGTCTCACATAATGGAGTTGGACGCACAGGTAATGTCTATGCGGTCGCTTTTGAAAATAAGATGATTTAACCCGGTTTGTTCAAGCGTATTTTCCTTAAGGGTATGAACTTGCCAAATCCCTCAGGTGATGTATTATGTAGTCGGTGGGCAGCGCCGTGCTGAATTATCATTCTAACCAGATTCTCTCCTACGAATTGCTTGTTGGCAGGATTTAGAGATAAAATCTATATGCAAACAACATTATGCTGTTTTTTGACAGTATTACAAGGTTGGATGTGTTTCCTTAAGGGAGGATTTTATGCTCCATACACACAAAGATGCCCAGAGTCGAAAAAGCTTGGGTACAACCTTCGGGTGCAGCTAAGAGATGTAATCTGAGGGTAATTTGTGAGGAATGCCACAGCCATCCGTCATCTATTAGTTTGGGAGGAGCGTCCTGTGCGAGACTGTGCCTGCCTCTGTCGGAGACCATTGTTTAGACCACTCCCTACTCATTCCTGACCAATCAGGGCATCTCTTATCACCTACACACACACACACACACATATATATGTGAGCAGGAGTGTGAATGCACAACCTCTCGATGGTGGAGGGACGTGTGAAGGGTGGTGGTGGTGGAGGGAGGGTGAAGGGTGGTGGTGGTGGTGGTGGTGGGGGGGGGGGTTGTTCATGTTCAAAATCTTCTGCTCCTTTCAACATTTTCTGCTCTCGCTCTACATCTGTCACATCCTGTCCACGGCAGCTTCTTGAGTCCACACGCAGTGCACCCGTGGGTTGCAGGGGCTCCTAATGCTGACCAATGCCGCTTTGCTTTGTGTTTGTGTTTGTTTCTCCCGGCCTGCCGTCGTCTGCCGTCTGCTGCTGCTGCTGCTGCTGCTGCTGCTACTGCAGGAGTACGACCTGACGGTGCTGCCCAACGCCTTCATGATCCACATGCCGCACGCGCCCAGCTTCGACATCTCCAAGTTCCGCTCCAGCCCCGGCTACCGCAACTGCCTGGGCACGCTGAAGGACGAGTTCCACCAGGACCTGTCGCGCAAGTACGGCTCGGCGGCCCTCAAGTACCTGACCGCCCAGAGGAACATCTAGAACCATCCCAGAGACGCGGAGGAGACACACACACAGACACACACACACACACAAAGGGATGGAGGGAGAGAGAGAGAGAGATGGAGAGAGGGAGGGAGGGAGGGAGGAGGGCGAGACATGCATTTCAACCATGGGTCGGCTGGCCTGCCTTCTGAGCCTCTGACGCCTCTGAGGCAGGCAAGGCACAAGTCGTAGGGAGCGAGGAGGGAGGGAAGGGAATGAACGCTCCGAGGCAGCAGATGAAACGCCCTGTGACAGATCCTCCACGCCGTGGCCCAGCTTCACAGTAACGGGCTGCAGCGCTGCGGTGCCCTTGTTTGTGTGTTGGTGGTCGTTTGGTGTTTGGACTTTTCTTCGGGAGACCTGATTCTGCGCGGGAGGGAAGGGGGAGTTGGAGGGGAGGGGGGCAGTGGGGTCACGGGCAAGGTGACTGAACTGAGCGGGTGTGTGGGCGAGCGGGTGTGGGTGTGTGTGGTGGTGTGTGTGGTGTGTGTGTGTGTGTGTGTGTGTGGCTGTCGTGTGTGTGTGTGTGTGTGTGTGTGTGTGTGTGTGTGTGTGTGTGTGTGTTGTGTGTGTGTGGTGTGTGTGTGTGTGTGGAGGATGATGAGATGCCCAAACTGGAGCACAAAGCCCACATGGGATCGCAGTTGGCCGCGCAGGGACAGAGGGACGAGCGCCACCAGACCTAGACCAGACTAGCTTTAAGGCCAGGAAGAGACAACTGAAGATGATCAACCATGTTATTATGATTTGTTGTGACAATCAAGGCTTCTTTTTTTTTTTCTTTTTTGTATTTCCTGCGGGAGACACACTGGAGCTGCTCCGTCCGTACAGACACATGCACATACGGATACTAAGCTTGAGGACGGTAAACATGCACAGACGAGGCGTCCTGTTTTGAAATAGCCAAATGTGACGAAGAGAAAGAGGCTTCATCTTGGAACTGGGGCGATTGTTTCAAAGCCTTATCAATTTCCATGATATTTAATAAGATATTTAATTATATTTTCATTTTATCCTCCATGTAAATGATGGCAAATGAATAATGAACGTTGGCATAGACAATGTTTTGATTACGATGTTGATTAAGAATGATATAATTTTTTTCTCCTTATATTTTTTCTGACCCCTTGCGAAGAGAATATATTGTGTCCCTGATAAAAAAAAAACAACGACAATTGCAGAAGATGTTCTCTGTGTTTGGAAGATCAGCTGTGTGTGTGTGTGTGTGTGTGTGTGTGTGTGTGTGTGTGTGTGTGTGTGTGTGTGTGTGTGTGTGTGTGTGTGTGTGTGTGTGTGTGTGTGTGTGTGTGTGTGTGTGTGTGTGTGTGTGTGTGTGTGTGTGTGTGTGTGTGTGTGCTGATCTGGCATGTTTCTAACATGTTCGACACCGTGGTTTTGTTTTTGTTCTCGTTTGATGACATGTATATTTGCTTGCTTCTAAACAATTGCACTACCTGCTTTAATTTCATTTCAAAGCTAATTCATAATTAATTAACTGTTTATTACACATTTCCATCTGTTATTCCTCCCTTCTGAGAAGCAAAAAAATCCACAGTATTAATTCATAAATAATTATGATGCATAAATAATGACTGATTGGGACCAGTAAGCATGACCAACTTAATATATAAATGATGATAATTCATTTATAATTATAATTGGAGTTTTGGTAAAGACCTGATATTTGATTAGGGACTAAAGGTATTTTCATTTTATTTTGTACCATAATATCCAAAAGAAGTCTGATCCACTGGATATATGTGCCATCCACTGTGCTGTAAGCCCATTCTACCTTTTATTAATTTCCCTAAATGCATTTTTTCTGATGTATTTTGTTATTCACAATTTAACCGTCCATCCCTTTCTCCATCTGCATTTCACGCTCTGACGACAGCCCCAAGCCCAAGCGTTTGTTTCTGAGACTAACACCACGCTACGCTATAAGACTTATGTCAAGCGAGTCACCTGACGACGGAGAGATCAAGGCGTGGCCAACGGGGCCCCGCCCATAAACAGTTCAGTGCGGTGTGTGTGTGTGTAGTGCCACCGACACGCCACTAGGAGGCCGCACCGATGGATCGGTCAGTACCGAGCGGCGTCACCATAGCGATGGCTGTGAGGGCGTTATCATTTCCTGTTGAGTCCCCACCACCACCACCTCCACCACCACCACCACCACCACCACACACGCCTCCACCTTTAACTGTGCTGATTTGCGGTAAATGCTAGTGCCTTTGCTGTATTGTAAAAACTGGATATTGATTGTACTGTTGTACTGACAGCGCCTGGAGATGGCCAGGCACTCTATTTATTATTAGTGTTGGACTCAAATCAATCATATTTTTCTATGTAAGTGCTTTAAAATGAATTCTGCCCTTTTCTTAAAAAAAAAATCATCGGCTCAGAGTTTCTTGTTATTTGTTGTGCGTGCAAAACAACCGTAGTGCGTGGCTGACGCCAGCGTGTGTTGGGGATGTGCTCCCTGGTTCTCTGAAACGATCCATAACATAGCCTTTCGTACCTTTCGTAGCTTGTGACCTCCACACTTGCCTAGAATCGACAAATATTCTAGTTAATATTGTATGTAGTTAGTTACATCACATCTCTGGAAGTAGGTACATTCTGGGAAAATCCAATGAAGGTTTTTGAAAACAGCGAGTTGCTTTTAATGGAGTTGTTGAGCCATATACAGTATTTATTAATTGACTGAAAATTCATAGATTTTATATATATTTGCTATAAGCTATTTGATGGCTGTCAAGAAAGTGTGGGAGTGATTTCATATTCAGTAAAAGATTATTTGGACACACCATGAAACCATCATATACTATACAAACATATTACATTGACGGTATTATATGCACAATACATTTTAATGCCAAATGAATAAAGGGTATTCATTATAATTGTCATAACTGTCATTATGACAACGCCTAAATTATCAAATTTCTTTGTATTGTTAATGTTTCTCATTTCATTACATATCTGGAGTGGATTAGAAAAACTATCTCACTGCAAACTCACTGATCATTGTTTCTCTCGTTTAAAATATATAAATAAGTAAGAACAAGTTGATCCTTGCAAAATCTTGGCTTGTTTCACACTGTGTCCCAGAAAATATCAGAGTTAAAGTCTTATTTGGGATAAGCTGTTTATGCAAAAATTCAAATCCTTGTCACGAACACCCCAATATGCATGAATAAACACAATATGCTGAATATTGCAGTGGAGCCAACACAAAATAGAAAAACAGTCGCGATAAGATATCTTCCACCGAGGCTGAAATGTTTAGAGCCAGTAGCAGTAACCTAACCTGTCTAGGTTTATGCCAGTTTGGCCCTCATCTCCAATCATTAATCATTAACTACTATTGATTAATAAACAATAGAATATTGTATTGGCCATAACAAAGTCATAATTATCTTTTCTTATAATATTGACTTGAGATATTTCGGGTGCTGGAAATCCAGATTGTCATGCAAAAGAGACACCAGGATATTACAATGATTTAGCTCAAAGTTAAAGGAGTCAACGTCAGTTCAAAGTCATCATGAGACACACCGCTAAAATGTAAGTGAATCAATGATTTGATTATAGGTCTGTGATCAGGAAAATCACTTTCCAGCAATCACTTACTATCACTTACTTGGCAGGTGGTCAAGAAAGTCCCACGGCCCCTTGTTGAAACCAACACACAGCCTTAGCACCAATCCATCCCCTGCCTTCTGCAGTCCCACACACACACACACACACACACACACATACACACACTCATACACACACGCATACACACACGGCAAAACAAAAGCACAAACAAAACCATATCACACACACACACATACCGCCCGTGTCTCAAAAGCCAGGAACCAAACAGCAAAGGCAGAGAGTGAAACAAGATGCCGCCGTTTTTTCCGTCAGATATTTTCTGCTTTGACATTTATTGCTCCTGCCTGAGATTGGATTGTCTTTTTGTTTTTTAACTTCCTCTCCGAGCTGCATGGCTTGAAAAATACTACGGCACTTAGGTTCTGGAGGGAAAAGTCACCCAGCAACAGATACAAAAACTGCGAGGTCAATCATTTCCTCCCCATCCAGTATCAGTCAAAACATCAAGTTGATCGGTTGTACGCTGGGAATGGAGTGTGTGATGAATATTCCAAGCCTGCAGTTTTGTTTTTTCAGAATTGATTTGAAGGAAAGAAACCACACTAATGGGGCATTCATACCATTATGATACTTCAAATCTAATGACACATCTTTAATCACCTAATTGAACCGGTGCCTCTGTAAACTGTATTTATTTATTAGATTATAATTCAAACGCTTTGATTAATTGCAAGCGACTGCCAAATGCTGCTCCCTGCCCCTCCACCATTTTCAAATAGAAAATGCAAATAGAATGCAGAGGAGAGGAGAGAGTAAGCGATACTGTTGTGGTGTAGTGCTGGTTCATTTGCATAGGAACTTAACATCCAATGTCTTTTTACATTATATTTGGCCAAAGTGAAACCAGAGACACCCTGAAAACCCAGGATTCCAAAGGATAACAATTCAGAATTCAAGATTGTGATGAAAACAGGTGAAACGGCTGAAAAAAGGGTGGCTTTAGGGCTGTTTAGTATCGACCCGTTTGTCGATATACACAATTCCGCCGTTGATTTCTCATCTCTGTAGGTAAACAACGACTTGACCAGCGAAATAACAAACAGCATTTGTGAACACGATTGCAGATTGCAGTAGTCATTGTCTGCACACAACCAATACAATGCAGACCATCTTCTCCCACCAGCATGTCGACTTTAAGTGGATCTCAATGAAAGCTGAACCACGGAGGGAACGCAACTTAACTGGGGCCACATTCCCAGGATGACATTTCCTTGCCGCTGGAAGTAGAATTTATGGAGTATTTTGAGGCGGCCATCTGGAGTCGCTAATTAGCACCATCCAGAGGTGCCACTAATGAGTTAAGTCAGCGGCAATGCTGCTGAGAAGAAGGGGAAATATGAGAGACAGCGTTGTTTTTAGTTTTGGGTTTTTTTTTGTGGAACCCTGCCATCTTCTAACTGTACTGTTCCCAGGCGCCGCGGTGGGTTGTAGTGCCGTCATCTCCTATAGGGTCTGAGTGACCCACCAGCAGGACCTGTAGAGGTGTGGAATGGACTCATCTGGAAGACCAGGGTGAGCTCCAGCAAATTATTAACGTCGCTGTGGGGGGAGGATCGATGAACCTCAACTGTATTTCAAAGCAAAAGAAGAGGACAACCTCTTCCCACCGATCGATGGTGAACCCTCCCCCTCCTCCTCCTCCCCCTCCCACATCCCCCCTCCCCCTCTCCCTCCTCCTCCTCTCCTCCTCCTCCTCAACCCTCCTCCTCCTCTCCTCTTCCTCTTTCCCCCTCCCCCTCCTCCCCCCTCCTCCTCTTCCCCCCTCCCCCTCCTCCCCTCCCTCCCTCTTCCCCCTCCTCCCCCTCCTCCTCCTAATCTTCTTCCTCCTCCCCCCTCCTCCTCTTCCCCCCTCCTCCCCCTCCTCCTCCTAATCTTCTTCACTCCTCCCCCCTCCTCCTCCCCCTCCCCCTTCTCCTCTCCCTCCCCCACGCCCTCCTTCTCTCGCTTCCGGCTCAATAAAAGTGAGCGCACACAACACTCCGTCTCTCTCTGTCACTCTCTCTCTGTGTCTCCCCCCCCCCCCTTCTCTCTATCTGTCTCTATCTCTCTCTGTCTCTCTCATGCGCTCTCTCTCTCTCTCTCTGTCTCTCTCTGTCTCTCTCTCTGTCTCTCTCTCACCCCCCCCCCCCACCTCACCCACACATGATACAGGCTTCATCTTTCTGTCTGGGGTTTTTCATTGTCCCCGCCATATGTTTCCCATCGACCCCGTCCCGCACGTCCCCCGCCCATCCATAACTGTAATCCTCCGCCGTTATGATGAACTTGTAAGGCGGGGATGACGGTGGGGGGAGGTTGTGGTGGAGGTGGTGGTGGAGGTGGTGGTGGTGGTGGGACAGGGCCCGGGGGTGTCAACATTTGCGGCGTTCGGATCGATACCAGGGCGGAGCCGGGATCCCCAGAGGTGGTGGGGTGGTGGGGGTGATGGGGATGATGGGGGTGATGGGAGGGGTGGCAGCAGACGACCAGCATTACTCTCGCTGGGGTTTAAAAGCCCTGAACAGCCCGGGTGTCGCTACCCCGCTAGAACACTGTTCGCATTTACAATGGCACGCCGTGGATAGCTGGATTTGATTTGTCTTTGATTTGCTGAAAATTGATTTTTTTTATTTCTTTTATCAAATTTGAAGATCGGGCCACTATTTCATTAGCAGGGCTCTGGTTTATTAGCTAAATTAGGTCTTGCATTGCTTGCTTGGAGTGGGAGAAGTCGATCGCGTGGCGAGGGCTGGAGTGTAATGATCTATTAGTCTATCGATCAATAGGAGGTCAATTAGCCTTCTGTGTTGGTGCTCTGTTGGGGAGCCTTGCCGTGGGCCACATGTCTCCTGGGCTGCTGTCTTCCAAACCCCTGCAGTCTTCACAGGCTCAGTAGCTCCACCTTTGTACTCGTGTGTTTTTAACATCCCCAAAGACACATTTTTAACAGATCTATTCTATTCGCATGACGCAAAGCATTTTAGCCATGTAATGTGCCGCTTTTCTGGTGTATTTCAGGAAGTGCATACTGGGCTTATACTGGGTTGTTGTATGGATGTATTTATAAGACAAGTGTACAGCCTTGATGGGGCGTTGTGTCTTTGGTCCATTTTTTTGCCGCTCTCCAAATCGAGTCGCCGGAGAGCACCCTTATCGCTGTGTAATTAGAGGCTCCGGAGACGCGTTGTCGCGGGAGATTAATGACGTGACGACTGCTTCGGGCGTCTAATGTGCACGTTAATGTATGTCTGTGTTTGGACGCGTCGCCTCAGGTTCCCCATTACGGGGCGAGCCTCTCATCTGGAACACCTACGCTCACAACATCTGCTGAGCTCACACTATTTGTCAGTGTGTGAGTGTGTGAGTTGGTGGAGTGTGTCTGTGTGTGCGTGCGTGTGCGTGCGTGTGTGTGTGTGTGTGTGTGTGTGTCTGTGTCCTGGGCCTGTTAACTGGCCTGGTGAACAATTGCTCTCATTATCCAAATGACTCTGAACCTATTTAGGAATCAGCATCTGCCTCCCAGACCAGTGGACTGAAAGACATTGACACTGCTGGATACATCCGTTCAGACCAACAGCACACTGAGTACTTTTCCTTTTTACAATAAATGAAACAACCCTGAAGAGTTTAGTCCACATTTGAATGGGCTGCGTGCTTAACAACTGAAGTGTAGGTGTATTAGTTAACGCTTGATGCTCAGAAGTGACGGGGACCTACACCACAAGAGGCTCACATGAGTTAAATCTGAGTTAGCTGTCCATGGTGCTGAAGTTCAATGTGCTTCTGGCTTCCTGTGTGTGTGTGTGTGTGTGTGTGTGGCGTATGCGTGTGCGTGTGTGTGTGTAATTGTGGTATTGTTGTCTGCATGCATGTGTCAATGGATTGACTCATA
>PIJE02000139.1:237211-267211 GCA_002895965.2 Coryphaenoides rupestris
AGAAACTCGAGTGGAGAGAGAGAGCGAGAGATGAGTAGCGAGAGAGAGAGAAGACAAGAAGAGAGGAGGAGAAAAAGAGAGAGAAGAGAGAGAGATGAATAAAGAGAGAGACTGGCTATGAAAGAGAGGTGTTTCAGGTTTGGGTTTCTCTAATAACTTCGCACTCATACTGTATACAGAGTGAAGGTGTCATATCTATATGTAGGACTGTGTTTGAATAGTGAAACAGAGGCATGTCATGCTCAACCCATTTTTAAAAAATGATGTGATTTCTGTTCTCTTGGCTTTTGTTGTTGCTGTGAATTTATCTTCCTCGTCCTTACATTCCCACCCTGCACACAAACACGCGCATGCAAGCACACACACACACACACACACGCACACGCACACACATAAGTGCCGACATTCACAAGTGGAAACAGCATACAAAGACAGTAATGCACACAACCAAGGTCCTGTTTCTTCACATTTTTCACAGCGTAGTAGCAAAGCAGCCATACAGGTGCTCAGGGGGCAGCGTGTCAGTGTAGTAGCAGAGCAGCCATTGTAGGTTCTCAGGGGGCGGAGTCTTTCAGCATAGTAAGCAGTCAGAAGCCATACAGGGCTCTGGGGGGGCGGAGTCTCAGTGTAGTAGCAGAGCATCCATACAGGGCCCGAGGGGGCGGAGTCTCAGTGTAGTAGCAGAGCAGCCATACAGGGCTCTGGGGGGAGTCTCAGTGTAGTAGCAGAGCAGTCATACAGGGCTCTAGGGGTGGAGTCTCAGTGTAGTAGCAGAGCAGTCATACAGGGCTCAAGGGGCGGAGTCTCAGTCTAGTAGCAGAGCAGTCATACAGGGCTCTATGGACGGAGTCTCAGTCTAGAAGCAGGCAGGTGGTCGGCAACAGACACCTATTTTTACCGTCACTCCAAATTACTCGGATGATACTGGAAAGTTAAATTATATTATTAGAAAATGTTCCCGCACTACCCCACTGTTTGGCTCCATGTGTGAGATTGGTGTACTGCCCCTTTAACTGTGTGTGTGTGTGTGTGTGTGTGTGTGTGTGTGTGTGTGTGTGTGTGTGTGCGTGTGTGTGTGTGTGTGGTGTGTGAGTGTGCTGTTCAACCTTGTCCTCTCCCACTCCTGGAGATGGTGTGGGCCACTGTGTCAGCCTGAAGGGGTCTCTGGTGTGTGTGTGTGTGTGGTGTGACCTGGTTGCCCCAACGGTGAACAGATGGCTCCCACCATAAGCAGGAGATCAGCGGCCACATAGCACGCCATGACGACGCGAACATGGCTTACCACAGATGACGTCTTATGAAATCCAACCCAAATAATGTGTCTGTGTGTGTGCGTGTGCAATGCCTGCTTGTGTGTGGTGTGTGTGTGTTGTGTGGTGTGTGTGTGGTGGTGGTGTGGTGTGTGTGTGGTGTGTGGTGTGTGGTGTGGTGTGTGTGGTGCGCAATGCATGCATGTGTGCGTGTGCCATGCCTGCTTTGTGTGTGGGTGTGTGTGTTGTGTGTGTGTGTGTGTGTGTGTGTGTGTGTGTGTGTCTGTATGTTGTGTGGTCCTGTATGTGTGGTGTCTGTGTGGTGTGTGTCTGTATGTGTGTGGAGTGTCTGGTGTCTGTAATGTTATGTATGTGTGTGTGTGTGTGTGTGTGTGTGTATGTGTGTGTCTGTGAGTGTCTGTGTGTGTGTGTCTCTGTCTGTGTGTGTCTGTATGTATGTGTGTGTGTGTGTGTGTGTGTGTGTGTGTGTGTGTGTGTGTGTGTGTGTGTGTGTGTGTGTGGTGTGTGTGTGTCTACCAGATAAAAAAATGTTTACCTCTCAGCTTTACATAGATTATCTAAGAAGGATTACAGAGAGGGACTTCAGATATCTGTTGTTAAAGGGACTACGTGTTGGATCTTTCATGCATAATCATTTTAAATTGCAAATATAATGAACAGGTTGTAATTTAACATAAAAAATCTTTACCTTTCCCGAATCTTTCTCCATTGCATAGAACAGCCTGTGGGCTAATATCTATTATATTTGAGCCAGGTTTTTGCCTGGAAGGTTGTGACGTCTAAATGCGGATCATGGCAAAGATGTAATTATGTTATGTTTATTCATTCTTATAACTAACATTAGTTTTAGGATTGTTTATTGTCTCATCCCGTGGAACTGGCTCTCCAATGCACTGAATGTAAAGGGGTCAGTAATGAGAAGGACTTTCTGCACATAATGGGCATAGCTAGTTCTGGAACACCTGAACAGCTGACCAATCAAACACACATACATTGATCAATTTAAGACCTTCCATCTCTCACACACACACACACACACACACACTCTGCAAAGTCTGCGAAGCTAGATTCCACCCAACACCAGCACCACCCGAGCCTCCACCTCTTTTGCTTCTGCTCTGTATTGTACTTTACTACACGATGGGTTGATATATCTGATGCAACCCCAGGGGGGGGGATTGGATAGTACTCACTGTTGTCAAATGTTATGCTGTATCTTGCTGTAATGTTATGGTTTGAATCATACCGCAGGGAACACCCTCAAAGAGTGCAACTGTTTCTGTTCCACCAAACTAAAGTGTATGAGCATATCTTGCAATAAATGGTTCAATCGATGACATGATTTTGATTGTGGACAGCGTCTCTCTAGTCTAGTGCCGTGTAATGCAAAGTAGAAAATCGTATATGCCTGTGATCACGGCCCACCCAGGGAATGGGAGTGTGTGTGTGTGTGTGTGTGTGTGTGTGGGGAGGGGGGGGGCGGGTTGTGGCTTAAACTACGGTGGGAGGGGCCTGAGCCCTGGGCCACGATTGCCCTGTTTACTTTTACTGTTTTCCTCCCAAGCCGGCAACGATGACGTCTGAAAACAATGCATGCTGGGAAATAATGACCCTGATGATAAACGTTTCACGGGGGTTCTGATGATACGCTGTCACCGAGGGAGCGGCGGGCACGATGTTACACTCACATGGAAGGTTCTTAACCGCCGCTACGCTAGGTCATCCAATTAGATGAGATTCGCTGTGGAATTATCGACACAGGATTCTTACGAGTGTTCTTTGTTTCTCCTTCAAATGCTTGTTATTGTCGTTTTGAAAGCAGTATAATTATGTTGGTAGCCACTAAAGGCTCTCAAATGTTCCCAAACAAAAGAAACAATGGCTAAATTGAGCCATAGAAATGTTTCTCTACATTCACGTTCATTACATTCACTATTTAGTGTGGTCATCAACATGCAAGACGAAATGTGATCGTATTTTATTCTGATGATAATACACATGTGATCGTTAAACACAAAAAAAAAAGCGAAATATGTTCTATCTCATAACCTACATATTTTGGCCGCACAGAGCATATACACTGCACTTCTTATAAGACCTTGGAGGACAAAAAAAGATGTCCGCTTGTTACTTTTGTGGTTTTTACAGAAGCTAAAGAATGAATGCTATACCTCCTGCCGCTTCCACGTGGAACATACAGTATGGTCTCTGTATGTGGGCCAACCGTCATGTCACCTGCATGGGCAACCGGTGAAGGCCTTCTTCTGGAGGAGAGCATTGAATCAGGTCACGCACCGGGAGAGATTGGAGAGTCTAAAGGAAAAGCCCACACACGGAGTGATAACGTCTACAAACGTGGAATTGCTTTGTGTTCGCTGCCCATTCCCTGCTGTGCCTCGCACGTGAGAGGAGCTAATTCTGTTTTCCGTGATTGTTTGATCTGCGCTCACCCTTCAGTTGTTCATTGTGCCGTAGTCATTCTTCCCTCTCTCTCCCCTTCCCTATATTCCTTCTCCCGTCTGCCTCGCACGCTCACTGACTCTATTGTGAGCAAGGGGCTGGGCTGGGCTGGGGGGGAGTGGGTGGGGGGGGGGGGGGGTTGGGGGCGAGGGGGAAGGCTTTCTCTTGTGCTGCCAATAAGTGGCACTTCTCTCGGCACTTGTCTACTTGTATTGCTAAAGATAGCGCCGCACTCTAACAGAACGGAACATGACAGAACAATAGAGCCCGTGCTGTAGAAGTTAATTACTTTTATTTTGTTTTTTGCCCCTTTGGTTACAGAGAATATTATTTGCGTGATAAGACCAAATCCAAAGGTCCTATTTGTTAATGCTCTGTCTAATCAGGGAGTTAGCTCGAACACGCGTGAGTCACGCAGAACACCTGTAAGCCCCCAGTTCTGTGTTTGGACCCCAGACTGATGGAGGCTCCGGGACCGGGCGCTATTTAGTAGTACAACCCAGAGCCAAATCCTGAGGGCCACGTCGGTTACAAACACAAGCCGAGTTAACGGTGGACTTCAAAGCAGCGTCCTAGAAGCACGATTTACTCCTTCCAACACAAATCACTTTTATTCAAAAGCGATGCGACGTGCCCGGTGGTTATTTCCAGGTATTTAAAGCAGCAAATTGCAGATAATACAGTACTTCTATATTTATCAGATGTGCCAACACTGAGTACGGTACAAAACCTATGTGTGTGCCCTGGGTGAACACATACACAGCTATGAATAGCTGTTGTTAGGTTTTGTAAGACCCAAGACACACTGGAAACCTTTAATTAAAACGTAGAATGAGCAGCCCTCATTACCTTCTAGCTGTGGACTGTGTGCCTCCAAGCCAGTGTCTGAGTGCATAGTCCATAATACCACTGTGGATGACGTTCATAGTCTTCCTCTGACGAAGGGTACAGAGCGGTGACCAGGACTTGGTTTAGACGTCACCACAGTCTAAGAAAGAAGGTAACGGGGTTCAGATTGGCTGCTGTTCAGATGAAGCCGCATTAGCCATGCAAATACCTGTGTGTGTGTGTGTGTGTGCGTGTGTGTGCGTGGGTGTGTGTGTCGTTGGGGGGGGGCGGTGGGGTTGGGGTAAAAATGCTTACCTGAAGAGAATGTGGAGCTGATTAGCTCAGTGTAAACCTCTGCTTCCAGAAAACAGTCTCACCTGCTGACATGAACAGGGATGCGAGTGTGTGTGTGCGTGTGTGTGCGTGTGTGTGTGTGTGTTTCCTTAGTTTATTTTTATTGCATTTTTGCTGTGCCTCTGTGTTAGTACATATATGTGCATGTGTGTGTGTGTATGCGAGCGTGTATGCATTTGTTTGTGTGTGTGTGTGTATGTATGTTTGAGAGAAAGTGCAAGAAGGAGAGAGAGAGAGAGAGACAGGGGAGGGGACGAGAGAGAGAGAGGGGGAGGGGGACGAGAGAGAGAGAGAGGGCTTATCTCACTGTGATTTCCTGTATGTGGCCTGGCTGTGATAATAGCCCTCTGTCAGCAGTGTTCAGAAAAGACTCCTCGCAGCAGTTTTCATCCATCCCTTCACCAACAGCCAAACTGACACACTGGCACACACACACACACAACACACACACAACAACACACACACACACACACACATGCAGACACACACACGCGCACACACACACACACACACTTCTCCATGCCCCCCTGCAGCACTGCAACCAAAACACCCGATAACCCCACGTAATTCACGTCTTTGTCTCCTCTCGCTGGCGTAGGAATTACACACGGGGGTGCATAATCACGGAATCCAGCTCAAATTAATAGAACCCCACATAAAAGGGTTTTAATCAAATGATTGAAGAAAACAACAGAGTGTGGTGTGCGTGTTAATGTGCAAAGGGGGGGGAACTCTTCAGCTTGTTGAGTCAAACGAATGGGTCATTAAAACAGAAACCGTTGGAGTTATTTCATTATTATTATCCATGGATTCAGATGGGCTGAGCGATGCGTGCGGACGCGCGGCGCTCTCCTCGGACCGCCGTGCACGAGGAGGCGGGCTGCTGCTGATGCATGCTAATGCCTGACCTGCTGCCTGAGAAATAAACAAGCTCCTATGCAACCTTTTCAGCCTCTCATTAGCGCACAGCGTCACACGTGCAAGCAGATTTTAATATAGGTGTGTGTGTGTGTGTACGGTGTGTGTGTGTGTGTGCGGGTGTGTGTGTGTGTGTGTGTGTGTGTGCGTTGTGTGTGCCTCTGTGCTTGGTTGCTACTAATTTGTGTGTGTGTGTGTGTTTGTCTGTCGTTTTAGTTCATATATTTTGTGGTGTGTGTGTGTGTGTGTGTGTGTGTGCGCACGTGTGTGCACTTGTGCATGAGTGTACACTTGTGTGTGTGTGCGTGTGTGTGTGTGGTGCTATGTACATGGGTGTACACGCGCGTGCGCATGTGTGTGTGTGTGTCTACATGTTGTGTGTGTGCATTGTGTGTGTGTGTTACATGTGTGTGCGTGTGTGTGTGTGTGTCTACATGTGTGTGCGTGTGTTGTGTCTGTGTCTACATGTGTGTGCATGTGTGTGTGTGTGGTGCCATATTTAGAACGTCCTGCTGTTATGTGGTCCTTTCTGCCAGTTCTCTGCACGGCCATTGATCCGCCACTCTGAGCAGTAATAAGGAAGGCAGCCTTATTATCCAGACCGCGGCCTTTAATTAAGGTGCTCACCGCGGTGTCTCTTCTAGTGTTTTACCTCAATCATCTCTCTCTCTCTCTTCTCTCTCTCGTCTCTCTCTCTCTCTCTCTCTCTCACTCTCTCTCGTTCTTTCATTCAATCAGCATGTCACTTGATCTACAGCTCTCTCTCCAATCGTTCAGGTATATTTATACCAGAAGCCAATCAGAGAGACAAACCTCTCCACAATGAACCCTTTCCCTCCGTCCCTTCCTCCCTCCTTCCTCCCTCCATCCCTCCCTCCCTTCCTCCTCCCTCCCTCTTCCTCCCTCCCTCCTCTCTTCCTCCCTCCCACTGTCCATCTGTCTGTCTGCCTGTCCATCATGGAATACCAGTCAAGGCTTGGCGATGGCATGTGTTTGCAGCAGTAGCAGGAAGTGGTGTTGACTCATTCTCTGGCAACGAGAGGAAAGAGTTGACATAAATGTACCCGCAAAGTCTATTAGGGGAGTGGGACTAATGAGATTAGATGTGTTGCACTGCCGCTGTTTCTCAGATTCCATATTTGGACATATCATTATTATTCTTGTTGTTATTATTATTATTATTAGCAGTATTGTTGTTATTGTCGTCATTGTTGTTGTTGTTGTTGTTGTTGTCAAGTATTATTATTATTTTAGCACAACCACCACACTGCAGCTTTTAAAGATGCATCCTCTAGGTAGGGAGAGGATTCACCTCAGGTGACCTCCGAGCAAAGCATCCTGGAGCAGAATGCTCTGTTCTACCTTCATGTGCCAAGATAAGCAAGGATCCACGTCGCTACTCAGCGAGTGTACACGGCCCCTTGGCCGGTCGATGACCTCCGCGTACACAAAGACGGCGTGCAGCACTTAGCAAGGTGTCGCCCTCCTCTGCAGTAACGGCTGACAGGGAGCATGCGTCACCACCCACTGTATCATCAGTGGGTGGTGACGCTCCAACCACGTTTCAGCAGGGGATTTGAATGATTCCGAAACATCTTCATCATCAAATGTATATGTTGCTTTCTAGCCATCTTCAATGGAGGGGACGCGGTCTCGCTCGGCGGTTCATGTATGTTTGTGGTTGGAGACGCTATACTGCCCCCTTGTGTACATGTTAACGTGACGTGGAAGTGTAAATGCAGGCAGCTCTGCAAAGATCTGCCACAAGTCCTGCCATGGATCTTCGTGTACGTAGAAGTGTGAAGTCAGCTTAAAGGCTCCTAGCCACATGGCGGCAAACCCGCTGATTCTAGGGCCGACCGACTCGACCTACTCAACTTCTCGGATTACTACAAAGCCGCCCTCCGCAGAGTCGGGAGGGCAAGACTGAGATCGGCGACCACAGTTTCTACAAACGTCCTGTCTGTGTGAGTTGCCGTGTGAGTTGCGGTGCTCCTGCACGATTTGCTATGTTTTTGAGGAAGCCGCAGATAATTGGACAGTAGAGTCTTCACGTGTGTGTCTCCCACATGTTCTGACCCCGACAGCAAGGCAAGACCGTCAAGACCACCGAGACCGTCGTGCAGTGTGTGTGTGTGTACCAGCCGAAGACAGCCCTGACTATGAAAGTCGCCCGGTTGTTAAGGAATCTTAACCTGATTCCACGGAGCAATGTCCCATGAAGGATGCAGCGGTGTTCATCCCTCCGGCTCAGAGAGAAATTCTCGAGGAGAGAAAATATCGCTTTTGCAGAATTATCATTATCATACCGTGACATATAAACACAACAGGGGGGCAGAGAGGTGAATTAGATATTAAATGAGCACGCTTACAGGAGGTTAATCTCTGCCAGATCTGAACAGAGATTGAAGATCTAATCTAATCAATAATTCATTTCAAAATGGAGACGTCCATTCACGGAGGTTCCAGTTATAAAACATTGATGGCAAATCATAATAACAACAACAACAACAAAAACAACGTAATATTTCTTGAAATGACATCACTTGCTGAGTCACAACCCAACCCAGCCTGAAGTCCGGAGAGCGCTATGGCACAGCACCTCATCAGCAGCGAGCAGAGCCATGTTGTATTTATAGATTAGGCCGTCTGAGAGAGAGAGAGAGAGAGAGAAGAGAAGAGAGAGAGAAAGAGAGAGAGAGAGAGAGAGAGAGAGAGCCGCCAGCCACAGAGTAATGATGCGCCACAAATGGGACTCATCCAAAACTCATTCTCACTGTGTCGCGCGGCGCGGCCCTATTAACCTCCTCGCACGCATACTTAGGCAGCGATACATGCACACACACACACACACACACACACACACACACACACACACACACAATTCAGGCAACTGCGAAAGACATACACACACACACACACACACACACACACAGATGCATACATGCAAAATTCAAACATAAACAACTAAACAAACACATATTTTGCCAACACTCTCAAACAAGAAATATCTCCCGGTTGTAATATCTCAAGGTCTCTTTTCAATATCGGTGCGTGGAGAAATGTACATCTCATTGCAGATTCGCTGCATACCGGTATTAATGTGCAAATAATACTTTCTCTTCGGTGATGTGAGGGAGATGAATGCAACGTGAGGTCACGTGCGAGCGGATTGTGAGTGCGGATGTTGGACTGCCTTTGGCGACATGCGTGTTAGAGACATGAAACGCAAGCTCTGTAAAGGTCCTAACGTGGAAAGGTTTTCGTGATGAAAATAGAAAAAGAGATGGGAAGTCAATTCCATTAATTTATCTTGTATATCAGAAATAGATTCATAGCATGTTGGAGTCTGTCGCTTTTATTTCTGCCATTTTCAATGTATCAATGTAAAGTTATAGATACACTTTCAATGTATGAATGTAATTGTAGGAGCCGCATTTAAGTTTTTTACGTTTTGCATGATTCACTTATATTTTCTCTTTTTCTGGAATTGTGTGAGTGTGCACCCGCTACAGGTGGTGAGGGGGCCACCCTTTAAATGGCTGCCGGTAGCGCATGACGGGGGAGAAGGCGGGCCAGCAAATACCGTCATTGACCTCAGTCTGTGAACTGTGAACCACGCTGTCTGTGAACTCCGTTTGGGCCTGCGCATCCTGCTGCAGCCTTTGCCTTTGGAATTTAAAGATTTATGGACTCTAAACTATACTTACATCCTTATTTTGTATTATATTTTATTTACAATAAAAACCGACAACATTGGACAGCCAAACTCTCTCCCATTGGATTTTTTGGACACAATCTGCGAGTCTGACACTGCATCACCTGCTTTCTCCTTTGTGGTAAAAAGATAGTAAGGAATATAGGATTTAGGGGTTAAAGGAAAAACCCAAACTGTTTTTCACCACTACAATTTGTCAATGACGTTGCTTGGATATTTATGCGAACTGGGCACAGGAATGTCGGCCTAACGCGTGGTGAACTTGAAACAAAGAAACGCTTCAACGGAGGTATGTGCTTGAAGATACCATTCCTTTGATGGATTTTTCGTTAACAAATCATATTGGAATAATTTAGAAACGAGTTTCATTGAAGATCTTTGCGCTAATGAACTGTGATCTTTATTTTTGGAAGTTAATGCCGACGTGGCCAAACAATTGAGTGAGTGGAATCACGGCCTACTTTGAGTGTATGAAACCAGAAGATACTTTTGTTCTTGGAAAGGATATGAACTGTTTTGAACTTTTGTGGACACTTTTGAAGTAACTGAAAAAAGATAAATATTCATATCTGCTATATTTGTCGCGCAGCTAGGTCAGGAAAAAGGTCTCATATAACACGGAGAATGAATATTGTGAACAATTTGATGACTGGCGAAGAATTTCTTGATGAAGTGAAAGGAAACATGATTAAGTTTAATTAAATTTTGGACGAGTTCAGAACCTTGCATTCAATTTATGCTCATCAGTGCTTGGATGAGGAATCACGCAAAGAAGATGACGAGAAATGGTGTAAGCCGCGAGCCGCGCAGATAACGGCTTTCATGGCAAATGTGAATAAATGGATTTCACAAATAGAAAACCCTTGACCCTAGCGTAGGTGAAGTTACGTCTTCTGCCATACAAATGGAAGAGCCCCTCGCTGAATCTGTTGATTATGGAAACGCTGAACATGATGCCGACACAAATACGAATGCAAGCGTTAGATACACGGATGCGCAATCAGCTGTGTCCAATAGGTCATCGTCTTCATCATTGCGCCATTCAATGCAGAAGCAGAACGATTATCTTTAATTGCCAAAGCTGTCGAAATTAAAGGAGAAACATGCAATAGAAGAACAAGAAGCCATGTTAAGGAAACTTTGAGAGAAACTTTGGATTTGGATGCAGAAATTGAAGCTGCTACAGTAAAAATCAACGATCTAAAAGATGCTGAATATGTCTAACCCTGTGCAATCTGACGCTGTTGTATCTAACCCTGTGCATTCTGTTAAAGTGCCTGTATTAGGTGCTGAAGCAGCTCAAGTCACATCTGAGGCATCAACAGCTACACAAGCACAGCTGGAGGAAAGGCTAGACTGTTCACTTCATCTTCATGATCGGACTGCCCCAGCAGTCAGGATTAAGACAGGTGCCCATGTTCAATTTCCCCTGCTTAATTTAGGTACAGATAGGCAACACAGCAGGCCTGCTTTCCATCCCAGGGCCAGTAGTGATATTAGGTCACAACAGCTACACACCTCATCATATAGCTATCCCTCTGCCCAACACTCATCTCATAGCTATTCCTCTAGCATTCCCCTGTAATTTGCTACATGCTAGCTCAGATCGATCCACTCGGTCCACTGTGACACAAAGGCAAATTCCCTCTACAACCAGCTCATCACAGGAAAGTCACATGATCAAAGTTTTGGAGAATCAAAGTGAATTAACCAGGATGCTCATGGAACAGCAACTTTTGACTACATTACCCCGAAGGAACATCCCACTCTTTGACAGGACAAGTTCTAGAGTACAAATCATTCATCCACTCATTTGAAAACATGATTGAAAGGAGAACAAGATAACAATAGAGACAGGTTAACAATTTCTTATTCAGTATACTAAGGGCCAAGGCACAAAGACTAGTCAAGAGCTGTGAGTACATGTCACCAGATAGAGGCTATCAGAAAGCAAAGCAGTTACTAAAAGGAAAACTTTGGAAATGAATACAGATATCTTTGCATACTTGGAAAAAGTCTTATCCTGGACTCAAATGAAATCTGAGGATTCCAAAATGCTGCAGGATTATGCCATGTTTCTCAGGAGCTGCTGCAACGCTATGGAGGAAATGGAGTACATGCAGGAACTGGACACCGTATCCAACATGATCATCAAACTCAAGGAGAAATGGCGTAACAAGGCTTATGAGCTACAAGAACATCACAGACGTAGGGTAAGAATTTTAGATCTTGTCTCTTTTATTGAAAAGCAAGCCCGTATAGCAGCTGATCCAGTTTTTGGTGACCTTCAAGATCAGTCAACTAGTAGAGTTAAGGCTAGATCCCCTGTGCTCTCCTGGATCCTGGGTCTTCTGCCACCTTCTGCTCTGAGGAGCTCATGACACGTCTCAATCTCAAAGGAAGGAAAACACAAATTCTTCTACGAACACTGAATCAGGAAAAATCTGTTCCCACTCATGTTGTCTCAGGAATTGAAGTTTCAGCATTGGACAGCGACAACTTTTTATGAAGTTGCCTCTGAGGAGAAAACTGAAATTTCCATTGAGGACAAAGGATTTCTGAAAATGGCCAACGAGGTAGTTCTGAATGATGGACATTACAATCTGAAATTGCCCTTCAGAAAAGCTGATGTCTGTATGCCAAACAATCGCCAAATTGCAGAACAGCGCCTCCAGAGCCTAAAAAGGAAAATGAACAAGGATGAGCAATATAAACAGGAATATGTTGCAGTTTTCAGTGACATCTTTGAGAGTAATTATGCAGAAGAGGTCCCACAGGAAGAACTCGCACAGTCAACAGGAAAAGTATGGTACTTGCCACACCACGGGGTGTACCACCCTAAAAAGAAAAAGCTTAGAGTGGTCTTTGATTGTGCCGCCTCTTACCAGGGTGTATCCCTCAACACTGAACTGCTGCAGGGACCTGACCTGACAAAAGATCTGGCAGATGCAGAAAGGTCAGTCGTCACATACATCCAAAGACAAGCATTCAGTGCTGAAATTGCAACACTGGAGATGACCCCGCCTAGAGTGCACAAGGGCAGCAAGATCTGCAGGCTTGATCCTGTGCTAGACGAGGGCATTTTGAGAGTAGGTGGCCGACTGCACAAATCTGCAATGCCTGAGGAAACCAAACACCCCTGCATCTTTCCCAAAGACTCACACATTTCAATACTTCTCTTAAGACACATCCATGAACGCTGTGGCCACAATGGCAGAAACCACATGCTACCAGAGCTCCGGAACAAGTACTGGATTGTAAAAGGCAACTCAGTAGCAAGGAAGGTGCTCTCAAAATGTGTCATATGTAGGAGTTCGAGGGGCAAAGCAGGTGAACAGAAGATGGCGGATTTGCCGCTAGAAAGAATCCTACCTGACCTCCCTCCCTTTACCAATGTCGGGTTGGACTACTTCGGCCCGTTTGAAGTAAAACGAGGGAGAACCACCATCAAAAGGTATGGAGTTCTTTTTACCTGTATGTCTAGTAGAGCTGTTCATTTGGAAGTTGCTTTTACACTTGACACAGACTCATGCATTCATGCTTTGAGGAGATTTGTCTGCAGGAGGGGCCAAGTTAAGCACATCAGGTCTTATAATGGAATGAACCTGGTGGGTGCACACGGGGAGCTCAAGAAGGCCCTGATGTCACTGAATGAGAGGAAAATCCAAGATGCCCTGCTTCCTGATGGAATCGAATGGAGTTTCAATACACCAGCAGCATCACACCATGGTGGAGTCTGGGAAAGGCTCATAAGATCCGTCTGTCAGGTGCTGAACTCCACTCTCCATCAGCAGTCCATTGACGATGAAGGCCTCCAAACGCTGTTCTGCGAGGTGGAGGCAATCCTGAACAACCGTCCTCTCTCCACAGTGTCCTCAGACCCACATGACCTAGAGCCACTGACCCCAAATCACATCCTTCTGTTGAAAGCCAAGCCAATCCTACCCCCTGGAACCTTCTTGAAGTCCGACCTCTATGCCAGACGTCGCTGGAAACAAGTCCAGTACATGGCCGATCTTTTCGGGCACAGGTAGACCAAAGAATATCTTCTGCTGCTGCAGGAGAGGCAGAAAATGGACTTCAGTAAAGAGGAACCTGAATGTCAGAGACATTGTCCTGGTCGTTGACCCCACTGCTCCTCGAGGGTCCTGGCCATTAGGAAGAGTGCTGGAGACCAAACCTGATGCAAGGGGTCTGGTGCGGTCAGTGAAGCTCAAGACAAAGACTTCAGTCCTTGAGAGGCCCATAACCAAGCTGTGCCAAATCCTTGAATCTGAAGAGTGACACTGCATCACCTGCTTTCGCCTTTGTGGTAAAAATAGTAAGGAATATAGGATTTAGGGGTTAAAGGAAAAACCCAAACTGTTTTTCACCACTACAGTAATGTTATTGATGAATTTCTAATGTATCAATGTAACGTTATAGATACATTTTCAATATCAATGGAACATTATAGATTCATTTTCAATGTATCAATGTAATGTTATAGATTACTTTTTCATTTATCAATGTCATGTTGTAGATTACTTTTCAATGTGTCAATGTAATGTTTTACTGGCTGCCCAGCGTGTGTTGTGTCAAATGGACGGCCTTTCATCCCCACTCTCTACATCACCATTAGCGACCAGAGGGCCATCGGTTGCTGTCTGAACCCCTAATGGCAGATAATGACGCCACAATCTGATGGATGCAGATGCTCGCATTTTTTTTATTTTTTTGCTTGCTTGGGTTGCTATGGCGATGACCACTACAGATGGAAGCATTTGATTGGTCTGTTGTTCTGCGCGTTCCTGGTGGACACACCGTCCTGCGTGACTTTTTTGCGGGGCTCCTGCGACGACCAAGAAACAGAAAGTCGTCGTCGTTGTCGAGTAAAACCGGTTTATTGTAGATTTGGAGCAGTTTTCTTAGCAGGCAGAGCAGGTGCAACATGCGACCGTGTTAGCGCTCTCTTGAGTGTGTGTGTGTGTCTCATCCAGTGTGGATTGATTAGCCAATGCACCCCAGGTGTGCAGCCTCACCCAGCCCCGGAGTCTAATCAGTCTGACTGGGGCCAGGTGAGGCTGCTTAAACCAGCCACCCACCACACACACACACTCCACAGAGGTGTTCCCATGGAATCTCTCAGAATCGATTGCTCGACTGTGACTGTGACCAATGCTGCCATCCGTCCATCCACCCACACACAAACACACACACACACACACAAACACACACATACACCCACACACACCACACATGCACACACACACACACACACACACACACACACACCACGCATGCTCACACACACACACACACACACACACACACACACATACACATACACCCACACACACACACGCACACACACACACCCCACACCCCACACACACACATACACCCACACACGCTGCAGTTTACGATTTCCATCAAAGACCTCACCACCTGTTGGAACTGGAGCCTACGTTGCCTCTCCCAAGTCATTATTAATGCAGCAGTTAACGTGCCTACATTTAATATTCAGCCCTGCTCCACACGCCACCTTGCATCAGCCTCTCTCTCTCTCTCTCTCTCTCTCTCTCTCTCTCTCTCTCTCTCTCTCTCTCTCTCTCTCTCTCTCTACCTCTCTCTCTCTCTCTCTCTCTCTCTCTCTCTCTCTCTCTCTCTCTCTCTCTGTCTCTCTGTCTCTCTACTGCACGCTTCTTGCGGTGCAGGTGTTGGCCCCCGGCCCACCTTACACACACGCGTCCATATGCGCTGCCGGGGAGACCGTCTTCAATAAATGGGCTTCCTGGAATCATTTTCTGTTCCCTTCTCTCAGACAGTCTTGCTTTCTAACTCTGGATGAGGGAAAAACAAAATGGCCGCATATAGCAGCAGCAGCACGTTGGGCCCAGGAGTGTTGTAATTATCTACATGAGGTTGCGAGTCCTTTTACTCCACTTAATGTGTTCTCTGACCCCCGTGTAAGGTGGGCTTGGGAGCAGACACCGCCGCGAGACTTGGGATTTCACCTTGAGCACCACTAAAATAAAACAAGGTTTGCCATTTAAGTAATAATGGAAGTAGCTCTTCCCCATTTGGTTTTTTATACGTCCTCAAAGTGAGAGAGTACCAAGGCTAACGCTCAGTACTTGTCTGGGTCTCAAATTTCCGAGATATCAAGACAGACAATTGAGTTCAGAGCTTAGGTGCGGTGTCAGAGGTGCAGAGCTTTCAACCTATTTCATCTGGTTTTAAAACAGGGCCAAGAGCCGCAGATATTGGAGAAAAAATAAAACTCTCTCCTGACAAATAAAGGGAATGGATGGATATGACCAAATTAAAAAACTTTTAAAAGTTTATATTAGAACATGTCAGAGTCTATTGCTTTTATTACTTATTACTTGTATTACTTAGAAAATAATATATTGTATTACATGAAATGAACAGCATGTTTGTCCAGCCCTGCCAGGATGACAGTTCATAACCACATTTGGATGGTTATTATTTTATAATAATGGATGAAATTCGAAATGAGTAAAATAAAATCAGTACTGTTTCACCGTTGTCACTACCACAAAAACAATTCTGCAAAGGTTATTTCCAGAGATGATTGACTACTTTTCTGTACTGTCACCTGCCAAGTCACAAGAATTGCACTGTTGAATACAAAATGCAAAATGTCTCTGTGTTAAAACACTTTGATTAAACATTAAGTAATAATCTACAATGCAATGTGAAAAGGAGAATAGTGTTGGTTGCTGGTTGGAGTTTGACCTTCCACTTTTGATGGTTACCAATACCTCCACCTTTAATAGTTACCAATATAAGATACGATAAGATAGAACTTTATTCATCTTTATTAATCCCGAAGGAAATTCTTCAATACCTCCACCTTTAATAGTTAGCTATAGTTCCACCTTCAATAGTTACCAATACCTCCACCTTTAATAGTTACCAACACCTCCACCTTTAATAGTTACCAACACCTCCACCTTTAATAGTTACCAATACCTCCACCTTTAATAGTTAGCTATAGCTCCACCTTTAATAGTTACCAATACCTCCACCTTTAATAGTTACCAATACCTCCACCTTTAATAGTTACCAATACCTCCACCTTTAAGGTATAGTTCACTTCAAACACCTGCCACCTTTAATAGTTAGCTATAGCTCCACCTTTAATAGTTACCAATACCTCCACCTTTAATAGTTACCAATACCTCCACCTTTAATAGTTAGCTATAGCTCCACCTTTAATAGTTACCAACACCTCCACCTTTAATAGTTACCAATACCTCCACCTTTAATAGTTACCAATACCTCCACCTTTAATAGTTAGCTAAACCTTCCACCTTTCAGTCAGTTCACAGTCAGTTGTTACGTATGTTAAATAGAAATGCCTCACACATTTCTTCTGCTGTATGTGTATGTGTGTGCGTGTGTGTGCGTGTGTGTGTGTGTGTGTGCGTGTGCGTGCGTGCCGGCACACACGTGCGTGAGTGCGTGACAGGAATGAGATTAAAATGATTTACTTATACTTTTGTGCAGTCACAATAGCAAATATACAAAAAAACACAACTAAATGCATTTACCACAGAGGAAATGCTGACATGAAAAGAAAAAAATGACAGCAAATCATAAAATAAGATGTATATGAAATACATTAGGAAAAGAGAAATAATGAAAACAGAGAGCTCCCTAAGCCCAGCCTGCCTCCGCAAGATAAAAGACCTCACCGCCTCGATGCTCACTAAAGGTCCTCGCAAATTTAAACAAAAACATGCTTAAGATAAACTGCTGGACTCTTTGAAATCCGGTGTGTAAACACACACACACACACATCCACACACACACACACACACTCACACACTATACAAATGCACCATTACATAAATGCACCTGTACACACACACACACACACATACACACACGCATGCATGCATAGCACGCACGCACGCACACATACACACATGCGCAGACACACAGACACGCACACACACACACACACACACACACATACACACACATATATATACACACATAAACACTCAAATGCAAAAAACTTGTTTAACACACACCCCCCACCACCACACAAAGACAAACAAACAAACAAATAAACACAGAGGGGCACACACACACACACACGCACACACACACACACACACACACACGTGTCCTAACAAACATGAGAAAGGCCCTCTAAATCAACACTATGCGGGTGATTGAAGAGGCAGGGGGAGGAGGTGAATCATTCCCCTGCTCCTCGGGGGAAATCGGCAGCCCTGTCAGCGCAGTACAAACACACTCGCGGCTCCATCTCCCCGCTCCCCAGAGCTCCACATTACAGACGCACACCACGTCCCACCACGTATAGAGACCCCCCCCCACCCCCCACCCCCTACCCCGGGTGAGAACGCACCTCCCCGTCCCCCGGTACTGTACCCACCCACTGGGTTTGGTTTTGAAAAAGAAATGCGTTGTTTCCCGTGTGTTTCTGTGGGTCAATTCCATCGGCCGGCGTTCATGTGAGGGCGACGTGGCGGTCAGTGAGAACCGGAGGGTCGTCGGTCATCCTGTCAAGAGAGGCGCTCACTTTGTGCTGAGAAGTGGCGGGAACGGCTCAGATGGAAAGAGTTCTTTAAAAGTAGTTTACTTCAAAATATGCGTTTTTTTAAGCAATGGAATGTTTGGAAGTTGGAAGTTTATTACAGCGAGAGAAAAAATGGGAACGGGTACGTTTTATTTTAGAACGACTAGAAAGGGATCTTTTTCGTGCTTACCTGACTTTTTCTGGACAATGCTCATTTGTTTCTTCTATATTTACATTTTATTTTGTGTTTTGTTGTTGTGCAAATAACCTTTGTCAAAGCATTCTCATTTGTTAGTTAACATTGCTTGGAGCAAGCTATTTTTTCAGCACACTTAACAAATTACGCTTTTAAAACGGGGCGGGAACAAAATCGTCCATTTCAAAAAGTGGTGGGGACGTGTCCCCAGAGTCCCCGGGAGTCCCTGAAACCGCCGGTGTCAGATGAGACGTGTGGAGTGTGTGTGTGGTTGGCGGCTGGTTTAAACAGCCAGCGACGGCGGCGTGCTCTAGCAGGTGCGTGTCTCTTTGCCCAGCAGTGAGTTGTGTGGATATTGGCCATGCGGATAATCACCCTATATTCTCCATTCAGGAGATAATGTGCTTTATTGACCATGAGACAAAAGGCCACGGGTTGATGTAGGGGGTTGTCATGGAGATGTTTCTGCATAGCATCACGGTACGAATCTGCCAAGGACCTGTGAAGGTTGCTGTCAGTCAGGGTAATGCTCCAGCAAATACATGTGCTGCATGACACTGGTCGTGCACACACACACACACACACACACATGCACACACATACACATACACACACGCACACGCACACATACACACATGAACAAACACACACATACACATGCACAAACACACACACACACACACACACATACTGTATACATGAATGCACACAACACACGTGTGTTGTTGTTGTTTACATTATTTATCTCAGCTACTGTGGTCTTCTCATCACCTCCTAAATGTTACATGGTACTATTGATGCTAAATTCCATGGCATGTTGTGAACAGCATTACAATAAAAACACATACATTCATCTATACATAGATACATACATACATACATGCATCATCCATACATAGCCCATATGCATTCATGCATATACTGGTTGCCTTTGTTACCTACATTTTGCAATCATTTTCGTCTAATGGAAGCTTGTATTATTGCACAGCGTTCTCGGTGCTTATTGATTGGGCTATCTACTTATTCACTTGTCCACTAATACATCCCCTCACTTGCCTTATTGTGAGAACACCGTTGTCATTAATTATGGGGCCCCGGCACAGGCTCTCTGGTGCCATGCGACCACTCTGTCAGCACAAATACGCCCGGATAATACCGCCGAGCTCCATCTTCACATAAGGTCGCACCGCGCAAACAATGAAATAAGTGCCTCGTCTTTATATGTCATTTTCACTTGAAGGGAATTATGATATATTATTATATTATATTATATACTGTATATTCTTTTATATCGGCCAGTGAATAAATTGGCCGTTGAGTAATGATTTCACATTTTTGTATTCTGGCTCTTCTGCCGCACGGTGTGTGTAAAATATAAAGATAGAGAAGATGTGCCGAGGTCAGCCGGGCCATGAGTTAACAGGAAGGAGAACAACATGGCCTCCTCAACTCACACTTCTCCTAATGGACCTTTCCCTACTCAAGCGGCAAGTCCCGCCCCCCCTAGTTACTGTTGCTATGCCCCACAAGCTTTCCCACAGCTCTGCAGCATGTTAGTAATGTCCGCTGAACAACGCCCCCCTGCTGATGATTCTCTCTCAATATCGCTGGATGTTATTTGCCAAATGCCGCTACTTTATCTAAGAGAGTTCTACAGAAAGGTCTGAACTATTTGACACAAGGATATATCCGTGACATTCGGATTTGGACGGAGCAGACGACAACATAACACTTGATGCTAAGTGTTGGTGATCTATACTGAAGACACAAACGCCTCACAAACTCCACATTGAAATTCGTCAGGACGACATCGTGGAGTCCTACTGCACATGTAAAGCAGGGTGAGTACGTTAGTGATGTTTACAATGAAAATAAGCCTAAGATCTGCTAACTACTAGCTACAATGGGCTAATCACCTAGCTATGCTAATCACACGATGGCGCGGTAGCAATCTGGTCCTCGCGAAAAAAAACATTTCACTGCTCAATGTACCTGTACACTGAAATAGGTGACAAATAAACCTTTGAATTTTAACTAATTAGCGAGCTTTGTAGCTTTTTGTGTCGGCGCTGCTGTAAATTGATGTGTGGAGTCGCTATCAACCATTTGATTGTTGCACTTGTGAACTTTCAGTGTTTTAAGTACATCATAAAAACCACTGCGTTCAGTAATTGCCTTATCAGATACAGATCCTGTAAATAACTCAGACACAAAAATGACAGAACCACTTGGATCACATCCAGTCAATGCTTTGAGGGTTGTGCTTGACTTATAGTCACTATAAAGCTGACTCTGTAAAGCCAGTGCAGATGGCACCTGGGTCTTACATTCAGTACCCAGTTTCCATTGCTTTGCTGATGACACACAACTCTATCTCAGAACCGACCCAACCCCCTCTGCAGTCCTGCCATCATCTACATTGACCACCTGCCTGGAGGAGATAAAGGCGTGGATGAAGTACAACTTCCTGCATTTAAACAGCCTGAAGACTGAAGCCATTCTAGTCGGCACCCCACACCAGGTCCGGTCATCCGTCATAGCCAGCATCTCCTTCTCTGGAACAGGACATTCCCCTCTCATCATCAGTCAGGGTGTCAAAATGGACCCTCACTTCACCTTTGAGGCTCACATTAAACAGCTGTGCAAGACCTCTTTTTACCACCTCAGGAACATTGCCAAACTCCGTCCCACACTCACTCTGGCAGATGCGGAAAAGCTTGTCCATGCCTTCGTCTCCTCCAGGCTGGACTATTGCAATGCACTCCTCATCGGGATCCCTAGCAAGAACATCCAGAAGCTTCAGTACATCCAGAACTGCGCTGCTAGGATCCTGATGAGGGTGCGTAAATACGACCACCTCACCCCTATCCTCAAATCACTCCACTGGCTTCCTGTCTCTTTCAGGATTGAGTGTAAGGTCTCCCTCCTTACCTACCAGTGCATCCATGGCAATGCTCCTCCCTACCTCAAGGAACTCCTCACTCCACAAACCACCACACGTAACCTCCGCTCTGGAACTGCCAACCTTCTCAAACTTCCCAGGACCAAGCTCCGTACCGTGGGAGATCGGGCCTTCTATGCGGTTGCTCCCAGCCTATGGAATGCTCTCCCCGACCATCTGAGGACACCACAGACTGTGGATGCTTTTAAACGTGGCTTAAAAACCCACCTTTTTAGCAGAGCTTTTATCTAGATCCTGATAGGTTTTCTTTTTGTTTGTAGTATTCAATGATTTTTTTACCTGTAGCACTTTGAGATTGCCAAATGTAAAGTGCAATACAAATAAAATGTATTATTATTATTATAGTACCATCAATAATGACTAAAGTAGAAGGAAATTATTTTCAAAAGTTTTCAGGCATGTTTTTAATAATAATGTCTCTATGAGGCCATATGTAGTTGTCCAAATGTAAAATACATAAACTCTATCCATGTATTAAAAACAAGTCCTGCAGACTGCATGGACGCGGGACAAGCTTTGTTTGTGGGACATCATGGTGGCTCTGTTGCAAGGGGCGTGGTCTTAAGAAATCAGGCAATCTTATTGGTTATTATTCTCCGCGTGACTGACAGTGTGGAAAGGTCCATTGGCAGACGTGGTCGCCATGACTTCTCACCTTTACCACAGACTTGCTTTGTTGTTGTTTGTTCTTTGTTGTATTTGTTCTTACCACAATGTTCTTTCATAGCGTGCTTCTAAGATGAGATGAAGCGGTTGGCTTACTGATGGACGGTCGACCGCTCAGGAACGTAAACAATTTGTGTGTGTGTGTGTGTGTGTGTGTCAGTCCACTGCGTTCACCGTAGTTATACGAGGTAAGGTGGAGGGAAAAAAAAAGCTGTGCGATAGTAAAATGTCACAGAAATGTCAGAGCCTCGCGGGCCCAGATTAGAGGGCGTTCTCCGGGTTCAGACGAGTGTCAACTGCTACGGTGGCCGCGGGGAATGAGGAGCCACTGTTGTGACGCTCCTCCTCGGCTTGGAAGATGCCACAGTTAGATGTGGCATCTTCCACAGTTAGATGTGGCATGTTTGGTGTTAACTGTTAATCATGGTACTAATTAGTTGGCAGTGATTTCATGTGTGTCACTTTGACTCGTGTTTGGTTAGGTTAGGGGTTAGGTTAGGGTTTAGCTTTAGGGTTAGATTAGGGTTTAGCTTTAGGGTTAGGGTTTTGGGGTTGGTGTGAGTTGTTTATGGTTTCACTCGGTCCTTAGTAGATCTGTGGGGAAACAATTTGGAATGTGCAGAGACTTATTTAGACTTATTTAATACATTTCTGTCTCTGGTTTTCTTTTGGACTACAGATCTATGAATAGTTAATGGTACTATGCGATTCAGCGTCGTTCATAGTTTACTCTGTTCAGAAAATCCCTTCGGCCAATATTGACCAATCAAAATCCAGCTTGGGATTGGCCAAGAATGTGTTTGAGCCGCTTCCTTACATTGGCTCCACACTAACCTGCACCATGCTATGGTATCTTAGCTCCTAGCGCCTGAGCCCACTGTGTGTGTGTGTGTGTGTGTGTGTGTGTGTGTGTGTGTGTGTGTGTGTGTGTGTGTGTGTGTGTGTGTGTGTGTCCATGCATTATATACCAAGCAATGCTCTAGCATAGCAGGTGCAGCAATTTATTCACCACATACACATGTTATGTACAGGGCTGTGTGCTAAGTCTGTGGATCTTCTTTGTCCAGAAACTACTGTGCATGCGTGAGGACTGAGCCAGGTTCATGATGTTAGTGGAGCAGGTTGTGAGTAATGATGCATGTTCACCATGCAAGTGGTGGAGCTTAGGTCCAGGTCAGCTGTGACTCAGGGCAAGTGTGTCTCTTGTCCACTAAAACTTGGCTATTATGGGATTTTATGGGATCAAAACCCTTTGCTTTTGATCTGCCAATATGTGAAAAATAATGTAACAGTGAGTGATTTCTTTGCAGCGCATTTCCATAAGCCTGTCATGTTATTAATTCAAAATGTTAATTCAAAAGAAACAAACCATTTTTTGCACAGAAGCTCCAGTAAGTCTGCCACCTCGCAGCACTAATTCTGATGTCCAGGGACTCAGCAGCCCACCCTCACCCCACCCTCGACCCGACCTCACCCCCGTCCTCACCCCACCTCGACCCGACCTCACCCCCGTCCTCACCCCACCCTCGACCCGACCTCATCCCCGTCCTCACCCCACCCTCGACCCGACCTCACCCCGTCCTCACCCCACCCTCGACCCAACCTCACCCCGTCCTCACCCCACCCTCGACCCAACCTCACCCCGTCCTCACCCCACCCTCGACCCGACCTCACCCCGTCCTCACCCCGCCCTCGACCCAACCTCACCCCCGTCCTCACCCCACCCTCGACCCAAACTCACCCCGTCCTCACCCCACCCTCGACCCGACCTCACCCCGTCCTCACCCCACCCTCGACCCGACCTCACCCCCGTCCTCACCCCACCCTCGACCCGACCTCACCCCGTCCTCACTCCACCCTCAACCCAACCTCACCCCGTCCTCACCCCACCCTCCGCCCAGCACCCAGCCGCCCGAGCTCTCGCTGCTGCAATCTCCTTCACTTCTCTCAAAAACAAAGAAATATCATTAACGTGGAACACTATGTTTGTGTCATCCATTATGTGCCCCATCTCCCACTGCCTCCCCCGCCCCCCCGACCCTCTCTCTCGCTCTCTCTCGCTCTCTCTCTGTCATTCGGGCGCACATTCACGCTCTACTGCTCTCTCTCTCACACACACACACACACACACACACACACACACACACACACACACACTCACTCTGTCTGTCAGTGGATAAAGAGATCGTTCAGGTGAGGGCCATGGCTAGCGATTCTGAAGGACCTTGTGGGGAACGGCCTCCTCAGAGTTCAGAGGCAGGTCAAGGTCTGCCCAGCACAAGGCCCGCGGGTCATTAATATAGTGAGGCGAGGTGCAGCGGGGTCCATCGCTAAACCACAGCTAAATAAAGCGAAAGGTCGATCATCGGGGGAGCGGTTACTAAGCAACGCAATTAGAAAGTTCCTTCCTGGTGACTGCGGGGAAGCTTTTAGCCGTGTTCGAGACTTGCAAATGGATTCTTATCACTGACTTTGCCGAACTGACCTTTGCTCGCTTCAAAGTTTTCTTGTGCAAAAATTGTGTCCTTCGCACACCATCTTCGCCAATTAATTCCATTGATCGATTTTCACTGAGGACATGGCGCACTCGACAAGTTGAGCGATCATTTACGCGTTGATAGTGATCTAACTCTGTGAGCTTTGCAGTTGCACATTTATGCCGATAGTGTGCCCTGGTGATGGCTGAGACGGCAATGTGATGTTTCTTGTAGATTGTAGACTGCAACCTAGAAGTGGCAACCAAAACCAAGGTTAGTTTTGCACATTTTATTCTTCATTAAGCAACAGAGCTTATTGAAAGCAAGGTTTATTCAAACTGTGACTCTGGGAGTGACAGGAACAAGTCTTCATAAGGACATCGCTGACTCAATGAAAAACATTGTCCCTTGCCAGGGATGACAAATTGGGGTTATTTTACGACTTTTTTTTTACTTTATTACTACTACTGCAAAAAATAGTTGGTGTTGCTGAGCTATGATGACGTCAACCATTAAATAAACATGATGGTATACCATGAGTCAAAATGAAACATTTTTGCCCTTTAAGCTATGTATTACTTATTGTCTCTCCTATTTCTTACTTCAGGTATTGTTAAATACATTAACTTTGTATATTTAAATGGTAAATGGATTGCATTTATATAGCGATTTTACCCAAAGCGCCAAGGACACAGGAAGTTGCTGATGTTAAACCTGTTTATTGTAGAGACCGGTTTATTGCGGCGATGTAGTTTGTAGGCAGAGCCAGTGGTACGTGTACAGGTACAGTGTGTACATGTCAGCTCTCTCTCCTGAGTGTGTGTATTGATGGCGGGTTTAACCTGTGTGCATTGATTATCCTATAGACACTTTCCACAGACAATCAGCAGCAGGGGTAAAGTAACTTCCTGTAATGTTAGCGTTAGGTCAGTTTTATTTCTGTCTGTCGCAGCTTGACTCGTTGTGTCTATACTGGTGCGCTGCCATACCGACATCAAACGGACCAGTCATTAATGTTATGAGACACTGCTGTGAAAAGGGTCTAATCAGCCTGACCCGGGCCAGGTGAGGCTGCTTAAACCAGCCACCCACCACACACACACACTCTACGATTTCTAAATTGTGTCCCAACGTTACTGTTAACTACTTTGATGCTCATCAATCTAACATTCATTCAGCAGACACTTTCATCCAAAGCAACCCAAGGGAGGCACTGGACAGAGTCTGTTCGCACAAGATTGTTGATCATGGATGACGTTTGGCCTTCCTATTCATAGATATATATACAGAGATGCATTGACCTTTGGAACACGCACAGGTAAATGGGGGGGAGTGCGGATAAAAAGAAATATAAGGATTATATGTACATATAAAGATCTTAATGTAACATATAAGAATGTAATATAGTATGAGATATAATATAATATTAGAAAAAGTGTTACCCACCACCCTCTTAGCCCCACCAGTGGGCGAGGCTGAGAGGGTGGTGCACCTGTGCAGGTTTGCCCTGTAGGCTTTATAAGGTGGACCACATCAGCCATTCCGTCTCTCTCAGGCATCTGTACACGACACACACCCCTGATGATACAGACTTCAGATTACATTCTTATATCGGTCATCTTGGATGAATAAATACAAGATTAACCCTATAAATCATGTGTGGAATCATGTGTATTAATCCCGAAGGAAATTCTTGTGCCAGGTTGCATAGCAATACAGTACAATCATTTTTTTTTCTATCTATCTATCTATCAATCCTTTAAGCCTGGTTATAATAACAGACCCCTCTATTCCCTGTGACCATGTGAATACCCACACACCTTGTCAGTGTATGGTCCTCAATCGTGAATTTATTAAGCACAGAAGAGGCATTATTGTACTGTATTGCTATGCAACCTGGCACAAGAATTTCCTTCGGGATTAATAAAGTTCTATCTATCTAGCTATCTATCTATCTATCATAAAGAGGCATTTCACTAAAACATTTATTGCCGGGCCCTGGGACTTCAAGGGGCCGGTGAGAGCCCACCAGACGCTGGCACAGCTTTTAGTGCTTCCCCCGCTGCCCAGCTCCTTCTGTCCCGGAGTTTTATTTAGATCCACTATTAAGTTCCCCCCCCGCACAACAACAACACGTGTTCTGTGTTGGCCATGACTCAGAGCCGCTGAGGGAGTGGTGGGGGGGTTAAGTGGTCTGCTTTTTCCTCATCTTTCGAGGGTCCTTGTGTCGCCGATGGGAATTCGAGGGACGAATACGGGAGCTCCCATATATCCATCCCATCCATCCATCCATCCATCCATCCAGTCTGGGGATATGAGCTAGCAGTGGCTTGTCAAAACCCTGCTTATCTGACCTTTCACCCTCTGCTCCCCCCCACCCCTGTACCCTGGGAGTAACGGGAGACAAGGGGAGGGGGGAGAAGGAAGGCTGTATTCCGAGGGGGTGGGAGGGTGGAGGTGGTGGTGGGAGGGGGGGGGGGGTGGTCAGGAGGACATCTGAGACGGTGTTTTGGAGGTATCACCCCAGATACGGGGCGGCGGCGTGGACGTGACCTTTCTTTGACCTTTGCGGACAGGACAACGGCTATCAGTCAGACTAATGAACTGCCAGCACCTTGACTGATCCTCGGGAGGCAGGATACACACAACACACACCACACACGCACCACACACCACGCACGCACGCAAAAATATACAGTATATACTCACACACACACACACACATACTGAAAAATATATACACACACGCACACACGCACGCATGCACACACACACACACACACACACACATACTGAAAAAAATAGACACACACACACTGAAACATATATATACTCATACACACATACACACACACATATACTGAAAAATATATACACACGCACACACACACACACACACATACTGAAAATAAATACACACACACACACTGAAACATATATATACTCACACACACACACACACACACACACACAACTGAAAAATATATACACACACACACACGCACACACACACACACACACATGACACACGCACACTGAAAAATATACAGAATACCTGTATATTCCAAACTACAAATATATACACACACGTACACTCAGATGTATGCACAACGAGGGGGGAAGTGAGGAGGAGCAGTGAGATGTGCTCTGATCCTAGAGCAGCAGGATGAGAGGACTCATCAAACAAAAGAGCCAAGAGCGGCTCCTCCCCCCACAGAGCTGAGTCAGCACCCTGCGCTCGCCCATAAGAGGCAGCGAGGGGCGAGCGAGCAGCCAGGAAGACAGAGCGAGAGAGAGAGAGATAGAGAGAGAGGGAGAGAGGGAGAGGGAGGGAGATAGAGACAGAGAAAGAGAGAGAGAGGGAGACAGAGAGAGAGATTATGTGTGTGTGAGAGAGAGAGAGAAAGAGACAGAGACACAGAGAGAGAGAGAGAGAGAAAGAGACAGACGCCGACAGAGAGGTTGGGAGAGGGAGACAGACAGACAGACAGACAGACAGAGACACAGAGAGAGAGAGAGAGACAGAGAGACAGGGAGAGAGAGAGAGGGAGAGAGAGAGATAGATAGAGAGAGAGAGAGAGAGCGGAGGAAACTGCTGCGCCTCAGTTTTGATAACCAGCCAACAAAAGCGCTGAACCTTTTTATCTGGGGACCCTGGCAGGCAGGAATAATGTTTCCTTTTCTCCTCCCTCCCTTCTTTTTTTTAATGAGTGAGCGTGTATGTGTGTGTGTGTGTGTGTGTGTGTGTGTGTGTGTGTGTGTGTGTGTGTGTGTGTGTGTGTGTGTGTCTCGCTGCTCTCCTGTTGTCCTCAGACGCTCCCCCAACGGAAGCCACTTCATCTTGTTCTGCTGAGGCCCCGCCCACCTCACCCCACCACCAAGCTCTGCCTCCTGGAGAGTTGATCTGCTGGGGGAAGTAATACACATGTGTGGTAAGTACACGCACACACACACACACACACACACACGTGCTCACGCACAAACACGTGCACACACACACACACAAAGACAGCACTAACACAACACAAAAACTCTCTCTCTCAAACACACACACACACACACACACACACACACACACACACACTACACACACACACACACACACACACATTTAAACACACACACACATGTGCGTGCACACCCACACACACACACGCACACACACACACACACACACACACACACACACCTCTTACACAGAATGAGCTCAGCTCCGTATCCATAATGACATTGTTATAATTCATGCTGCACTTCAGGATTCAGAGGATAGCACAGAACCATAAATAACAAACACAACGACAAACAAGCCGTCCCCAGTGTGAAAAAAAAGGCTCATTTGGTTTCTAGAAAAAATGGGGAAAGTCACAAACAAAATAAAAGAACATGATTTCAGGGGTTAAATACTGTCTGGGATTGCTAATGAGCATGTTAGCATCTCACCGGGGTGGCAGCCACCGCGTTTATGAATGAACAACACAAAAACAAAAAAACAATATTTAAAATACATTCAATGACAACCATTTACCAACAAGCACCCACACATAGAGAGAACTACAGATTCACCAACCAGCACCCATGCATAGAGAGAACTACATATTCACCAACCAGCACCCATGCATAGAGAGAACTACAGATTCACCAACCAGCACCCACACATAGAGAGAACTACATATTCACCAACCAGCACCCATGCATAGAGAGAACTACATATTCACCAACCAGCACCCCATGCATAGAGAGAACTACATATTCACCAACCAGCACCCATGCATAGAGAGAACTACAGATTCACCAACCAGCACCCATGCATAGAGAGAACTACAGATTCACCAACCAGCACCCATGCATAGAGAGAACTACAGATTCACCAACCAGCACCCACACATAGAGAGGAAGAGAGAATCTTGGAGAATTGATTCAACTATTTCTTAAATAACCTCCGATCATTATCATAGATAAAAAAACGGATCCATTTTAATAGTCCATAAAGCACATTGGGTGTGTTCTGCCAAACTTAGATAGAGTAGAGTAGCTTCCTCGCCATGAAACGATAGCAATCCTCCTCCAAACAGATGATGACCGAGACGGAGGGAGACTCCAGCGGAGCAGCGGAGCGGAACAACTTGAGAATCATCCCCGCAAGATTGATGGGGTTCCGCAGTGCTGGGTCCCAGGGTGGCCAGCAAAACATAGATAATCATTTATAGATTGGGTTACAGCACTAAAATAGCTCCACTCCCCGATGCTTCTGACTCTCTCTCTCTCTCTCTTCTCTCTCTCTCTCTCTTCTCTCTCTCTCTCTCGTCTCGTCTCTCCAAACCCAAACACCGAAACAACAAACCAAGACCGGACTGTCTGTATGTTGTCCCCTCACTGCTGCTTTTAGCACAGTAAAGGGGATCAAAGTGGAGGATGTCCGGTGTATAAAGTTCACGCTGTGTGGGTCGTGTTCCAGTGCCCGACCAGCTCATTTGGCCCACTGGCTCTGATCTGCGCTTCCAAACGTCCAATCCACGTGGGTTGATTCACATAAAGAACCAGGGAGAACTTTTGTAATGTTCCCTGTGTATCCTTTCTGTGACAAAGGCATCAT
>PIJE02000139.1:269711-311678 GCA_002895965.2 Coryphaenoides rupestris
GCCCTACCGAGGCCAGCGCCGTACACAGGCCACGCCTCCAGCGGTTGACCTTGGCAACTTTATTCCTCCCAAGATGGCGGCATGCGCTCGGGATGCTGCTGAGGACTCCCGGTGCTACGACTAAAGGCCCCTTCCTCTCATCCTGGTGAAATAATCAGGTGTTAAAGGGGCCCTATTACACCACGAGGTGTGAGCGTGATGAGCCATTGCAAACCGTTTCAAAATTGTCATGTGACTTAGAATTGCCATTATGGTGGAGTGACATCTCGGTCACTCATAGCAGTGACCTAGATGTACGCTATCAGTTTACCAGTTGGTACAGTCCACTGGGTAGGCTAGTTGCCTGATCTAGTCAGCATACATCTCGGTGGACACTCCCACTTGTGATGTCACTTTGTCATGAAGACAATTTTAGTCACATGACAGTGGTTTTCTGAACTGGAAGGTTGCTGGTTCGATCCACGGGCTAGGTGTCGAGGATTGACACTGCTGGCGGTGTATGAATGGGTGTATGTGGGGCAATACTGTAAAGCACTTTGGATAAAAATGCAATCCATTAATAATGAATCACGACAGAAGATCTCTGTGTTGTTTACATTCCTACTTTTTGTGTTTCCAAACTATGTTGTCCAAGAAAACGTGTGTTTTATGTTGTCCCTCTGTCTATACACAGGCCACTGTGCCGGGGTGCAGAACAGGTGTCGAGCAGGGCAATAAAGTCAATATCTTATTTCACAAGCCCCAAATCATTCTTTATGATGTTTGTGCGCTTCTGTGATTATATTTGAGCTTGTGTGTGTAGGAATCAATGTGTGTGTGTGTGTGTGTGTGTTTGTCCAAGTTGGAGTTCAAAAATCTTTATTGTCCCCGAGGGGGAATTTATGTGTGTGTGTGTGTGTGTGTGTGAAGAGGAGAGAGAGAGAGAGAGAGAGAGAGAGAGAGAGAGAGAGAGAGAGAGAGAGAGAGAGAGAGGGAGAGAGAGAGAGAATGTGTGTGTTTCAGTCCCTAAGAAAGATGTCTTTCATATGCAGTGTGAAAGGACACACAACACACTCCTAAAGCCACCTAGCGGAGACGTATGGGGATCATATGGGGAGAATCCTGAGAGATTCCAGGTGCAGTTTACAGCTTGGCCCATGCTGACCACAAAATGGAAGCCACTCTTCTCCTGTTATTTTCAGCACTAAAGGTGAGCTTGAAACAAACACGAAAAAAAAGTTGTATTTTATTTCTCGCTTGTCCGCTTTTGATCATGGGTTTATTTGCCCATTTTTTTTACATTTATGTATTTCGCTCACTTTGCTGTCTTTTTTATTTTCAGGAAATAATCATTGGGGGTGCTCATTCTTGCTGTCTCTCAATCTATCTCTGTTTTTTGGTCCTGTGCACCTGTTCCAATTATGGGTTGGTCTTTCATCTTGAAAGGAGCCCACTGCCTCTGAACTGCCATCAAAAGGCTGGATGACAATGACTTTAGCTGTGCCTCCAATGCCCAGATACCTGCCCCAAGTTTGCTCTACAGATATAATGATGTAGGGATATTCGGTCCCGCACACACACACACACACACACGCACACACACACACACACGCACACACACACACGGACGCACACACGGATGTACACACATACACACATTTACTTTCACATTTAGGGCATTTGGCAGACGCCTTTGTCCTAAGTGACTTACAATAAGTGCACTCAAAGAGAGTGAAACATTATTGGTAGGTTAATTGAACAAGTTTCAAGCACTCATCATTGATAGGTTAACCCTTTGCTGGTAAAAAGCAAGATAGCTAGGATAAGATGCTGCACAATGCCATGTACCGTTTAATGCACTGGGATGTACGTGAACATTGGGGATGCTAATCCCACCCCCAAGAGGGGTGAGTTTCAAACCCCACACACACGCGCGCGCACACAAATACATACTAAAAATCATACCAAAATGGTGTAAAAAGGAGATAAGATAAGATCAGATAGAACTTTATTAATCCCGAAGGAAATTCTTGTGCCAGGTTGCATAGCAATACAGTACAATAAAACAATATGGAAATCAACAGAATAATAAAAATAAAAAAACTGATTTACAAATTTACAGTCAAAAATATGTTGGCAAGATAAGATATTCTGACGGCGAAAACAATTTGGCATAGTTGAAGTATAATATTCTTGGACATGACATTAAGAATATTGCACATGATGATGAGAGGAGATGAGAGGTAGTGTTATAGATAATATTTATAGACAACAATAATAATAATAATAATATATATAATAATATATAAATAATAATATAGCACATGAGTAGGATTGCACATGATGTTGGACAGTAATATTAATATTGCACGTAATACTGAGGAAAGTGCACATGATGTTGAGAGGTAATATTGCACATTATATTGCTGTGTTCATTGTCTTGTATTCACTGTCCTTCCCACAGAGGGGGGAGGAGTTATAGAGTTTGATGGCCACAGGCAGAAGGGGAGCCACATCGTCAAACCTGTTGAAGAACAGGTTTAACTCATTGGCCTCATCCAGGTTTCCCTCCCTCCCCTGGATGGTCTTTGCTCCATGGCCAGTGATGGTTCTCATGCCACTCCACACCTCCCTGAGGTTCTTCCGTTGGAGCTTCCTCTCGAGCTTTCTTCTGTAGCTCTCCTTGCCCTCTGTGATCTTTTCCCTCAGTTCTCTCTGCACCTTCTTCATCTCCTCCTTGTCTCCACTCCTGAAGGCCGCTTTCTTCCTGTTCAGTGGTGCCTTGATGTCTTTAGTCACCCAGGGGTTTGTTGTTGGGGATCACACAGTCCGTTATGCAGCCTGTGAGTCCATCTATGTCCTGCCCATGTCTATTACAGAGAACATCCCAGTCTGTCAGCTTGGGTGCAGTGTCTGTAAAAAAAAACCGTAACATTCAATTACACACACGCACACACACACACACACAACAAACTTAAACCCTTTGTTCACTGACTCGGTAGAAAAATTCCTTTCATAATTTAATTGTAAAAAAAACTACAACATATTTCGTCGTCTAATAAATCAGACTCTGTTTAACCTTGTAACCGAGCTTCTAAAGATAAGACACCGAACACAAAAGGCCCACACAAATTAACAAATTAAAGAAGAGAACTTGAGAAGAACGCCAACCAACGTCCTCTTTGATTCCCGGTGTAGACACACGCACAACGCATCACGTTACAGAAGGTACGAGGCAACAAGGAGGCGCAGCGAGCACCAGTGGTGATCCGTGGAAGGACGCGCACGGTGACAGTCATGGTTGGAGGCGGTGATTAGCGCGCGTGTCTCGGGAGATTGCGAGGTCAAGCGGGGAGCATGTCGCCGATGTGTGCGTGTGTTTGCGTCTCCCTTCCACCTTCATTAGAAATCCATTACATCCCAGCTAATGGAGACTTAATGAGGAAAAAAGCTGCAGGATTGTCCTTCATGTCTGACTGGGGGGGGGGGGGGGGGAGACTAATCGACTGGTGATGCTCCTGATTGGACGGACGGAGACGGGTGAAGTGATGAAACATACGTAAATTCAGAAGTACACGCTTTTTTGGCAACTCACCATCCTCTGGTGCTCCTAAACTGGAGCGCTGAAAAGGGTTCAAGTAATGCCAGTAAGAGTATTAGTATAATATATTCATGGAAATTGCTTTGCACTTTGATGCAGAAACTGAAGTGACTGTCTACTGTTCCAAGGCCAAAAGAATGAATGAGTTGACGTACAGCCAGCGAGCGTCACCATGCGCTTCTATGTCTGGGCTGATCCAATAAAACCTCTTTGACTTTCTGTATTTCACTGTATATTTTGCTGTGATCACATTGTGGGAGTGTGTGTGTGTTTGGTGACTGGCTGGCTTAATTGGCCTCATCTGGCCCAGTTAGAGTCTGGGGGGTGGGGCTACAAGCCTGTGGTGCATTGGGAAATCAGTGCACCTCAGGTTGTCAGCCACCAGCACACAAACTCAGGGAGCGCTAGCATGCTAGCTAGGTACCATCTGCTCTGTCACTTCACTTTACCTGAACCCTTTACAATAAACCAGACTTTTCACCACAAACCTGCCTGTGTCCTTGGAGGAGCTCCGAACTAAAGGCTGATACATACACCGCGAGGAACGAGAACTTTGTTCTCACACCCATCAGCCTTAAGCCACTTCATGTAGCAATGGATGTGTGAGCTTCCCCCCCCAGACTCTAACTGGGCCAGGTGAGGCCAATTAAGCCAGCCAGCCACCAACCAAATGCACTCCCACACACATGTAGCCACATGGTCAGTGTATGTATATGGAAACCAACTAGTTGCCATAACTCTGCCAATGCAAAACAAAATGCTGTGCGGTTTGACTTTGTTTTCATGCCACATCTCTCTGGCTAAAACATTGTAAGTATTTCCAAATCTGTGAACTCCCTTGAACACGATAAAACATGGAGTATTGATTTATTCTGCACTGAGTGGGTCTGTAGTCATGCAGTGCTTGAACCATCATGATCGATTACGCAATAACAACCTTATTTAAATAAATGTAAAAAAGTATAACTAGGATCATTTCATTGATGCAGCTCATGGCGCTGAATATTTGCTAGGCGTGGGTCTCCCTGTTCGTGTCTCTTATATACATTAGCGGTCCTCTGACAGGTCAGGTGGGAGAGGAAGCAGATTCCAGCTAGTGAATACAGAATGAGTGAGAGGAGAGGATCACACAGCTCAAGGTTGTCTCTACCTCTCGGGGGATTCACTGTCACATTTACCTTCACATCTGCTGCTGCTGCTGAAGCTGCCAGGTGGTGGACGGGTTTATGTCATCACCAGCGATTTCAGCCTGCAAACTGCTGCCGTTTATCCAATCACCGCCGTTTGATTGGGGACCAACTGATTCATGAACAATTGAACGTTGACGCAAACGCCGCCATAATCTCTCCAATTCGTTTGTTTTGTAAGAAAGCGGGATGGAGATTTGAACGCGGATAAAACACTAATGACGGCATTTTACACCTCATTATATTGAGCCTGTTTGAACTTTGACACTCATCTACTCGTTGGGAAGCCTCAGCCACGAAGAGTAAAAATAAATTGAGGCACCTTGTGAAAATGGGCCTGCGTTGAGCCTCCATTATCTCTCTCCCTCTCTCTCACCTTTACCAGGTGAGAGGCTCTCAGGAGTCTCAGTGTCTGGTGAGCTGCAACATCTCCCGTCAGGCTCCGCCTCCCAGCGTGCAGCTGACAAAGATACAGGTTTGTCCCTTCATCCCTTTGGCCGTCGCCTTCTTCAACAAACGTACCTTGAGGTGCCATTTGCTTTTATTTGTTGTTTTTATTGATTGTTATTCACTTAACTTTATGCGTACACTGTTGTGTATTTTTATTATTATTATTATTATCATTATTATTATCACTCGTTTAGTATTGAGAGTCGACTCGCGGCCTATATGTTCCATCTCTGCTGATGACTATATTGTTAGTGCTTTTTATTCATTCTTTGTTTTGTATGGTATCAGCCTCCGGTGGTACAGTGGTTGCTGGTTCGATCCCCAGGCTCTGCCTAGCTAACTGTCGAGGTGTCCCTGAGCCACCACCACCAAGACACCACCTAACTCTAACTGCTCCTGACGTGTTCGTTGTCACCTTGCATGGTTGACACCACCATCGGTGTATGAATGGATGAATGTGAGGCAACTGTAAAGCTCTTTGGATAAAAGCGCTATATAAATGCAATCCATTTACCATTTCGCTATGGACACGACAGTCACTCAGATAACCCACAATGCATTTTGACAGGAGGACGAGCGCCTTAACCGAAACTTTTAAAATGTTATTAATGCTCAAGGTGTGCGCGACTCAGCTGTGCGGCGTCTTCCGGCACATCTTCAACCTGAGCCTGAGCACGACGATCGTCCCTGTCCTGTGGAAAACATCATGCCTGGTTCCTGTCCCCAAGAAAAGACATGCAAGCAGCCACAGTGACTACAGACCTGTGGCCTTGACCTCACTAGTCGAACCATCACCATCACCTCTGCAGTTCACCTACCAGCCACGCATTGGAGTGGAAGACGCCATCATCTACCTGCTGCACAGGGCTTATTCTCACCTGGAGGAGGCAGGCAGCGTTGTGAGAGTCACATTCTTCGACCTCTCAAGCGCTTTCAACACCATTAAGCCTGCCCTACTTGGGACTAAGCTACTGGGCATGCAGGTGGACGGTCCACTAGTGGCCTGGATTACTAACTACCTCACAGGTCGGCCACAGCATGTGAGGCTGCAGAGCAACATTTCGGACACTATTGTGAGCAACACGGGAGCACCTCAGGGGACAGTCCTGTCCCCCTTCCTGTTCACACTCTACACCTCAGACTTCAGATACAGCAGATAAAGCAGTTTTTGGATGACTGCCATTGTGGGCTGTATCAGAAAGGGGCAGGAGTACAGGAGTGTGGTGGACAGTTTCGTGGAGTGGTGTGGACTAAATCACCTGCAACTCAACATCTCTAAGACTAAGGAGTTGGTGGTTGATTTCAGGAAGCAACCGACTCACCCGAAACCGGTCAGCATCAGAGAGACCGAGGTGGACATTGTTGAGGAATACAAGTACCTGGGTGTTCACATAGACAATAAAATGGACTGGACTAAAAACACAGAGGCCCTGTATAAGAAAGGTCAGAGTCGCCTGTATTTCCTACGGAGACTCAGATCTTTCAATGTCTGCAAAACCATGCTGCAGATGTTCTATCACTCTGTCGTGGCCTACACTGTTGTGTGCTGGGGCAGCAGGGTGAAGGCAGCCGACGCCAACAGACTCAATAAGCTCATCAGGAAAGCAGGTTCTGTCCTGGGAGTGGAATTGGAGTCTTTGGTGGAGGTCTTGGGGAGGAGGATGCTGAGTAAACTACTCAGTATCATGGACAACGTCTCCCATCCCCTGCACGCCACACTGGTGTCATACCAGAGCACCTTCAGCCGTTGACTGAGATTACCGAGGTGCACCACAGAACGCCACAGGAGGTCCTTTCAGCCTGTGGCCATCAAACTCTATAACTCCTCCCTATAACTCCCCCCTACAAGACAATGAACACAGCAATATAATGTGCATATTAACCTCTCAACATCATGTGCACTTCCTCAGTATTACGTGCAATATTAATATTACTGTCTAACATCAATGTGCAATACCTCATGTGCTATATTATTATTCTTATTATTATCATGTTGTCTATAATATGATCTATAACACTACCTCTCATCTCCTCTCATCATAATGTGCAATGTTCTTAATGTCATGTCCAATAATATTACACTTCAATTATGCCAAATTGTTTTCGCCGTCGGAATATCTTATCTTGCCTACATATTTTTATATTTTAACTTTGTAAATCCGTTTTTTCCGTATTTTTATCATTCTGTTGTTTTCCATATTGTTTTATTGTACTGTATTGCTATGCAACCTGGCACAAGAATTTCCTTCGGGATTAATAAAGTTCTATTCTATTCTATTGTAATAATAACCTCTGCAACCTCTCTATTGTGCTACGATGACTACTGTTGTAAAACAAAAAGACGTTAAAGACGTACTCCACTCTACTCTCTACTGTTTAGAAACAACTGTGAGATTGAGTGCAACCCCAGATGGAAACACAAGGATGCTATTTTAGCTGAAGTGCTCCATGCAGGCCTGGAGGGGCCTGCTGCTGCTGCTGCTGCTGGTGGTCAAGTGTGCTGCTGCTGCTGCTCCATGTGGGAAAGCTTCCAGATCTGCAGAGCCCAGGAAATTCACCGCCACACGTCACATGGATCACGCAGAGGGGACTTTCACAGTTATTTTTAATGACTTAATTGCACACACACACACACACACAAGCATACACACACACATACGCACAAGCAAGCAAGCACAAGCACACATGTGCACATGCACACACACACAAATAACCCCGGACTCTCATATGACCATATATATATCAGCACTTTTCCATCCATTTAGTTCTCACTCTCTCTCTCTTCTCAGGGAAACCATTCTCTTTTGCCAGCAGTGTAAATCACATTAAGCTCTAATAGGCAGCTTAGATGGGCACCCAAAGCACCACGGGCCATTACCTACTCCATTTTAAGAAGATGTATTCAGTAATAACCGCCGGTTACTGGAGATTAAGGCACCTGCCTTCCAGCCAGCGCCAATAATGTCCGCCAAGATTGTCAGATTATCCAGCTCTGCCCTACTGCACCTCCATTGATCCACGGGGGGGGTAAAAGACCAGGAGCAGAAAAGAGCAGGAAGGAGTGAATCAGTGGAACGGAACGTGGAGGGTGTTCTGTGGAGTGGAGGCTCACGAGAGGAACCACACACACACACACACACACACACACACACACACACACACACACACACACACAGAGAGAGAGAGACGTGTGGAAAGCGCTGGGACACATGACTTGAGGTGCTATGTTTTGCATGTGTGTAGATTTGTGAAGAAGTATAGTTCTAAGTCAGAGTGGGGAGGGGAGGGGTGGAGGGAGGGAGTGGAGGGAGGGAGGGAGGGAGGGAGAGAGGGAGGGACGGAGGGAGGGAGGCAGGCGGGGATGGAGGGAGGGAGTGGAGCGAGGGAGGGAGGGAGGGAGGGAGGGGGCAGAAATATAATTTTCGATGTGCTGCGATGACACGTAGCACATTTTCATTCCATGGCACCGTAATGGACGCCGAAAAGCCTCACTTAAAACATCACCTATGACTCAGGGAACATCAGCCGCTCGGCCACTTAGCGGTGCGGCGGCGTGGCGTCTCTCGCTGATTGCTTCTCCTACACGAGCCGCCACTTATCATCTCAACTGTGGCAAGCGTGCCATTTAGCAACACAAAGCCCAGCCCGTGTGCTGGAACAATAGCTACTATTATTGTTTGGGGTTTTTTTGCTAAGGATGTTGGATCTATCCTACGATGATGATGATTCACATGCAGATCGATCCATTCTATGCTATTCATATGCTCATGGTTTGTTGTGTGTTGGGTTGAGATTTATTTTTGCGAACACGTGACCATGTTGGTATTCAAGGGGCTTTGTGAACAGGATCTGGAGCCAGTGTCCGAATTGAAGAGGGGAGTGGTGCCCTGGCTCCACAGTTTCAGTGTGCATGAAGTGTGTGTGTGTGTGGCTGTGTCTGCATGCATGCATGCATTCATGTGTGTCTGCGTGTGTGAGTGTGTGTCGTAGATGTATGTAGATTTGTATGTAGAACGTAGATTTTCCAAGAATTGCATGCATTGTCTGCATCTGCATGTTGCTGTATGGATGTAATGTATACCATTGTAAACACCATAGGGGGACGTGACTGAGCACTGAAGCAGAAGGCCAGACGCAGCTCTCTAGAAGCAGCCAGCAGCAGCAGCAGCCCCGCAGCAGCAGCAGCAGCCCCCAGCATCAGCAGCAGCCCGCCAGCAGCAGCAGCAGCAGCCCCACCAGCATCAGCAGCAGCCCCGCCAGCAGCAGCAGCAGCAGCTCCGCCAGCATCAGCAGCAGCAGCTCCGCCAGCAGCAGCAGCAGCAGCCCCGCCAGCAGCTGTGTCCATTCAGCAGGTGAGTAATTAGCTGAATGCATTACAGCTGTGCTTGGCCCAGCCCCTTCCCGGGGTGTCCTCCAGCTACAACACTCACCTTCCATATCTCCTCCTCGCTAAGCAGAGCACAAGCAATTAAAGGGAATTAAAGAGGGGGATCCCAGCCCCCTGGAATCATCTGACCAACTAAATGCTAAAATAAGGACCTGGGACCGGATGGTGGGCTATTTCCGGCGAAATACTGAGTGTGCAAACTTGGCGCCATGTGGCTCAGGAGGAGGTAAGAGCGGTTGTCTGGGAACCGGATGGTTGCTGGTTCGATCCTCGGGCTCCGCCTAGATTAGTGTCGAGGTGTCCCTGAGCAAGGCACCTAACCCCAACTGCTCCCGACCAGCTGGGTGAACGTGAGTCAATGAAAATCGCTTTCGATAAAAGTGCGATATTAATGCAATCCGTTTACTATTTACTATTTGCTATGAACAGTTGCTTGGATAACGCACAATGCATTTTGACAGGAGGACGACCATCTTAACCAATCTTAACTTCTTAACTACTTTATTAGTAACATTTCCAACCCTAGACCAGCAACCTGAACAGGCAACTGAAATAGTAATTTAAAGCTTTAGTTTATTATACATATGTTTTTGTTATTATTATTATTATTATTATTATTATTATTATTGCAATTATATACATAATTATATCACACTGTTGAGGTGGAAACAACTCATCAATTCCTGCAGCTTTTTATTTTTACGTCATAATTGTCAGCTTGAATTCTGCAACAACATAGTATGTCCAAAAACATGCATACTTTTCCTTTCACAGTACACACTGTAGTGCGTAGTACATATTATATACTAGGAAATTGCAGTCATTATGATACAGCTCGGTATCCATTATTTTACTCATGTCGCTGTTGTGGTTAACGCTTGTCAACAGTTGTTGCTCAGCAACAGCTATTAGTGATTTTGATGATGGGGGTAAGCTAAGCCTAGCTCCTTGCTAGATAGTCATTGGCCAAACCAATTTACAGACGACTGCAAAATTTGTATGGAAGGTTTATCTCAAGTGTTTTTGAATTGGTGCTCCGGAACCCTGGGGAACATTATAATTGCCTCTGAAGAAGCCTATATTTATTTTGTTTTACTGTCGAGCTAATTCAAGACGTGTAGCTAGGTCAACCCGGCGTGTAGATGGTGCAGTGTGGAGAATACCTGAAGCAAACATCTTCTTTGTCTTTTATGCCGTCTGTCTTTTGAAAGTTTTTCTGGTGTTTTTTGTTACTCAAGCTCTATTTCAGAGTTATTACGGCTTTCAACGCCCAGAGTCACAGTTAGCTGCTTTGCAATATCTCCGCCATTCTTTGTCTCTCGCTCGCGCCGGCGGTGCGTGGACACGTTTCAACTGCGAGGTGCTGCTACGCCTGAGAGCCAGACACAAAGCAAGGTGTGAACAGAGTTTAACGCAGCGGGTTTATTAATAACCGTACAGGAGAGGGAGAGCGAGGCGGTGAGATCTCAGATTGAGAGCAATTTTTTGGGTTCTTTTTTTTTAACAAACAATATGTTATTCAACGCACACACACACACATTGCAACCTGAGGCCCATATTTGAAAAACAACAACACCAAAACAACTAATCACATACTTGAAGTTTCTTTCAACTACTGTGTATAAAAACTGTTATAGCTGCACATTCTCGGTCTTGTTTTGTATTTTCGCGCCGTCACATTTTGACTTCACGCCTGTTACGTGTTAGCGTGTTAGCTTAGCAGCGTGCCGCGGCACCTTGCCTAGCAGCCCAAGGGGGGGGGGGGGGTGGTGAGTGAGCGGAAGACTGTCACCTTGTCGGGAGGTGTGACCAGCGTCGTGTCAGATTACCGGGCTGACAAGCGATAATGAAATGAACAGCAACAAGCCGTCGGCTGATCCTAAAAATACAGAATGATTCGCGGTGACGAGAAATATGTGAGTGGAAAAAACTGGGAGGAGGAGCTGGAGAGTTTGGGAAGAGATGCAACCAGTCAGCCAGTCAGTTGGGACACGCTGTACCCTGCTTGCTGTCGGGTACACATCCCGTCATTACAGGCGGAGATGACACGAATACAATTTTAACTATTTATAACTGAGCTAGCTGGACCCGTGAGCTCCGTTGCTCAATTCAAGATGCTGCTTCCAGAGGGCGTCTCGTCCGATCTCGCTGGATTTGGCATGAATGTTTAACGTTTGTGTGACTTGGTGTCTGGATGTTTATTATATATATCTTTTTCTTTTTCTGCTTCGGTCAGCACTTTTTGTGGTCTGGTTTACAGTCGGCGGGCCTAACAGTAAAACTGCGAAAGACATAAAGTCTGCGATATGTCTGTTACCGGCTGTCTCACTTCGATTCGAACGACCAACGGCATCTCACTGTGTCCCCTTTTGTGCAACGCACGTCATGGCAAAGAGTTCCTCCATTTTGATCCATCCAGCCGCCTCCTCCGCACAAAGGTGAGCGTTGTCCTGCCGTCATGGTTACCTGTAGTGCGAGCGACGGGGTTGACAGGCCCTGTTCCAGTCTCCTTCGGGCCCATCTGGAGTCCAGTCCTCTGGGTTGCGGTTGGGTTGGTCCGGTGGGACCACAGAGGACAGGAGGACAGGAGGACAGGAGGACAGGGAAAGGGTAGGAGGAGGGACGGGACACCTGCAGGGGGCCGGGCCAGGCTGGGGCCGAGGGCATCAGAGCAGATAGTGACTCAGCATCTCACTGTCCTGCTGTGAGGAAAACGGAGGAGGAGGTTTAAGCTGCATAAACGCTTTTGCTCCGGGTCGAGGAGGACGGCCATCTGGGGATCTGACCGGAGATGCTGGAGGCACACACGCCACGGACACACACACACACACACACAAGCAAACACATGCACATGCACACACACACACACGCACACACACACGCACACAAACATGGATGCACACTCACTAACAAATGCATGCGCGTGCAAACACACGCACACCCATGCATGAATGCACGCACACACACACACACACACACAGAGACACCCAAACAGAGACACCCAAGCACACACATCTCCGTCAGACTGGAAAATCAAAGGCAAAAAATACATTAAATAAAAGAGGACATTTGAAAAGGCATGATGAATGTATTTCTCTCTCTTAATAATCGATCATGCTAACCTGATACACTGCCTCGTCTCTTCCAGGTAGAGACCCTGGCCTTGGGTTTACAGGAAGCCTCAATGAGATCCAAATGAAGATTGAAACATGAGAAACACAGAAATACGGGAGCTATCAGGAGTGGTTTTAAAGATTTCATTAGCTAGGCAGGAAGGAGCAGCCTTGTGGGAAGATGTTGATATTCTCCAGCCAAGCAGTCACCTCCGGCCCTCTGCCTTCACGGATGGAAGTGAAGTGATAATGAAAGTACGAGCAGCACTTTAAAGCCCGAGCCTCAGCAGTGATGTGTCAGACTGCTGGCACCGCGCCGCCCTCACACCGTCCTCCTGTCTTCCAGAGGCCAACTGTTGCGGCCCCCGACTGCTTTATCATCTTGAAATGTCTTTAAAGTGCCAGTGAACTCAAAATCATGTGATTTATTTTTTTCATTTATGTGTCAGTATGTCTCCTCTGATCCTTACCACAGTCGTCTATGCTATTTTATCACCGTTACTAAAATAAAGAAATAGAAAATATACTTTGTTTTTGTCAGTCTCGGCAAACCAGTTTATTAATGTTCTACTCTGCTCCAAACTCGTATCTCGTTCATTTCGTTGACGTGTCTTTTGGCAGTGCAGCTAGGTTCACGAGACCAGGCTTCAATCAGCGTCCTATGAGGAACTACTGGCAGCCACAACAACAAGTGCGTTGATCTGATTGGTTGAAGTTGGCCCCATGATAGACAGTGATACAGATGGTTACAGATGGCAGGTGATTGGTCCAATCACCCGCCATAAAGTTCTATTCTTCTATTCTATTCATGTATTTTTTTTAAAGTGCCGCGCTTTTTCCAAACAGTTTCCATTGACAACTTACCAGATGGCGCCTCAGGTTCACTTGCCCTTTAAGCAACTAATTCAAACATTTAAAAAATCGTTGCATAATCCAATAGTGAAGGACAGATCGGCGGCGTGTTATAGGATGCTAGGGTGAGAAGGGAGAGAGTGAGAGTTGCGGAGGAGGAGAGCTGAAGCGCGCCAGCGGAGAAGAGAAAAAGGAAGAAGAACATCAAGTGAGAGAGAGGAGCAGATGGTAATTTATCTCTGCTTACAGAATGGCATCACATTACCAACAAATTTAATCTAATCTCCACCAAACTGCAACATATCCATTTGGAGATGGAGCAGGAGACAGAGAGAGAGAGAGAGAGAGAGAGAGAGGAAGTGAGGGGTGAGACAGGGCTTTTATCGCTGCCGCGGAGAGAGAGAGAGAGAGAGAGCCTTGCATTAATCTCCTTTACCCGGGCAGTGCCTCGCCGCCGCGTTGGACAGCAGACAGTGATGACAAGAGGCTGGGATGGGCCGAGTGAGCAAACAAGGCATTTGTTTCACAGGAGGCGACCCGCCACGGGGGAGAGAGGTGGAATAAAGAGAGAGAGAGAGAGAGAGAGAGAGAGTACAGGAGACCTGTGTAGCGTGTCTCGGTCAGGCCTTAGCCCCGCGTGGTCCTTGCTTTGAAGTATACCCTGAATTAGAAAGCAATTAGGCTGAAATGTGTTTGAGCAGAGGACGACCTGGTGTGTGATTACCACCACCACCATCACCATCACCATCCTCATCATAATCATCGTTGTCGTTGTCGTCCTCAGCAGCGCATTTTAAAGGACAGAAAGGCAGGCGGAATGTGTTCATATTGCAGAAATCTGCTCTCAGTAGGAGGATAGAGGCTCAACTGTGTTTTGCTGTCGAGTTGCCTCGTCATGATCGTCAATGGATAATGACAATGCCTCAACTACACAAATATAATGTACAATCTCTTCACAAATGATAAATGGATTGCATTTTTATAGCGCTTTACAGTATTGCCTCACATTCACCGACGGCAGTGCCAACCAACATATCAGGAGCAGTTAAGCGTCTTTCTCCGGGACACCTCAACACTTAGCGAGGCAGAGCCCGGGGATTGAGCCAGCAACCTTCCGGTTGGCAGACAACCGCTCTACCTCCTGAGCTGCTACCGCCGCCCCCAAATGTATTTTTATCTCTCGTCACTACCATACACAGGTTTCATATTCGGCTATTATTACCTCCTAAGTTAAGAATATGTGTATACATTATAAGTGTTAAAACATGTGGCAGGCGTGTTTCATTTTGTTCCAACGTTTCACAGATGAAGAATCTAATGGGAGGGGGAACCTCAAGTCATAATGCATCATGAAGGAACGCTCTCAACCAAAAAGATATTTGTTATTTTTGTTTGGGGGGGGCGTACATTTTCCCACCTGGAGAGCAGAGAGCAGCGAGAGACCCAGGTAGCTAGTTAGCTTGATGCAAGCAGAGCTGCTTCTTGCAGAATTGGCACATCCTTAAGTATAGCCGTTGCTATTTTAAAAACAGTCTTTATAATGTGCCGTGTGCGAAAGAAAACACACTTTTTAAAATGCTTCTCTTCGGCAATGACTTTCAGATAGCAACACACACACACACACACACTACCACGTACATACCTCACTCCGTAAGATCATGCCGAATGATGAGGTCACTGCAATGGAAAAATAGCCACAGAGTCACTGTTATATTATAGAGTATTGCTATTTGTGGAGTATAATGACACACATTTCCTAATGCAGGAGACGGGCCGCTAACACAGTAAGTGCCTTTCTGCTTGGGGTGGGTGGGTGGGTGGGGGGGGGGGGGGGGTACTGTATTCCTGACAGACATGTGGTCACGGTCACAAACACAGTTTCTCATGAAGGTTTGTGAAAATCATCATTGCAATCATTGGCAATCCAGTGTGCGGACAGGAACTGTATTTGTTGAAGGTTGAGGCTTACGGTTATGTCGCTGTACCTATCGGAGGCAATCGAAAACCAGATACGCCGCGACAGCAATCTATAGCTTCACTGACAACTTCATTCGCATTCCTCAACCTCCTCTTCAGCGCCGATTGAGAGGTGCTGTCTGTATGCCCCATCTCATCCCGGGTCATTCTTCTCGCACACGGTGAGCTGCATCCTGCCGCACGTATACCTGAATGATGATGTCAGATATAAAGAGAGAGACGCACCATTAGTAAGTATATCATCCGATCCACCCGGCAGACGCCACACCACCCGTACACCCTCACTCGGGGGGCCATTAGCAGCAGCTCCGTGGAGACCGGATGAGTCATCAGAGTTATATTGAGAAGCAGACGATGTGATTGCGGGAGGACAGCGTGGACGGCTCGCGGCGCTCAACACCGTGCCGAGAGGTGCCTCTGTTAGCGGGGAGCACGTCTGAACGGCGCAGTGCTGGTCTATGTCCTCCAGCCTGTGTTCGTTCCCTCATTCATCCAAACATGGAGGGGTGGAGATATCTCAAAAAGACGTTCACCACTCACTCACCAACAGGGACTGCCTTTGTTTGTTTGTTTGTCTGCTGGCGGGCGGCTGAAAATGCGCCGCAAAAGTCATCGAAATATGACTTTTAACACACGATTGACTGATCTTTTTGATATCGTGCTTTGCAGAATGTGTACGTGCGCTGGAGTCTTTTAGGCTTACTGTACATCGGAGTGTCGTAAAATGAGTTCCTGTAAAAGGTGATAAGGTCGGTGTAATTGACAGAATGATCTAAACATGACAGATGAGAATGTCCTTATGACAATCAAATGTGATTTATTATTGATTGCATCGTGGTGAGAGAAATGTCGAAAGAAGCTTGATTGGTGTTGAGTGGTGATAGCCGATGTGTTTGGTATGTGTGTGTCACCACCACCACCACCACCACCCAGGCTCTAATGAATAATCACATGCTTTACCTTTCGCACGTTTTGTCGCCCGCTTCAAAAGGAGCGCATTCATTATGCATTATGTCATCAGGGACCACTGCGGTCTGTGGTGAGGCAGTAGGCCACCCCTATAGACACAGACACTCCCGGTGGATCAAAGATTAGAGGAACACCTGTGGTTTGATATCTGGTCTGTGTGGCTGTGTATCCCAGCTCTGGGAAAGCGCTAGGTGTGTGTGTGTGTGTGTGTGTGTGCGTGTGTGTAAAAGTTAAAAAAAGAAGCTTTTGGATCGTCTTTCACACTGTCAGGCTCGCCATTTGGTTATCGCGGCCGCTTCGCTAATTAGACTAATTGTGACACGCATATCGTGTATCGGTAAATAATTGCTCAAGAATGTCTCTGCTGTCTGCGCGGATAATTATGCCATCCATATATTTCACTTGTTAATTGGTGTAATTAGCTTTTAGGCTGAAATTAAACCTTCGACAATAATTAGAAACTTTTTTGCTTTTCCCAAAAAAACTCAGTGATTATATTAGAATAACTTTTATTTAAGTCTCTGATGATTGTTTGTATTGTGACTAGTTTTCTTCCTTCTCGGACCCAGCGACCATGATCCTCAAACTATATTGAAGCCTGATTTATCCTCTATTAAATATCGCGAAGCAGCAGCGCCGACATAGCTACTAGAACAGCACTATACAACCCAGTTGACATTTGTGGTCCTCCAGTACCATGGTAAGCGGAATTAATCATGCTACCAGACTTTTAAAAATTCTACTTTAGATACAATTTTTCATATCACGACAGTACTAGTCCCAGAGACGGTGCTAGGAGTAACCATGTCAAGGCATCATAACCCTATGTACCACTAAACACCTATGTACCACAAGGAGAGTGAGAGCAATGCCAGTTCATAGTTATCATGTCCAATGACTACTGTCAAGCTGATTAAAGATTAAGCAACTACCAGCATCACTCCTAAGATCTCACAATGATCTAGCCAATCGATAACCTCATGAAGGATTAATCATAACATCCAAATGTACAATTGTCCCAAAGACTATGTCCAGCGGCAAACATCCGGCCTAATGTGTTACATGTCCGAGATAATAACATTCCAGCATAACTACATCTCAGGCATAGTGTCGACACCTTCAAGTGAAGGAGTCTAGCTTACGAGCACGAGCTCACCTCTTCAACAATATCATCATCCAATCTCACCGTGTCCAGCCGAATAAGTACTTGCGTCCAGATACGGACGATCAGCAGTAGTAACATTCAGAGTACATGTCAGAGGATCAAGTTCAATAAATCACGATTAGTGTCCCAAGAAGTAAATGTCCCAGGTGCAAATTTATATGCTACTATATCCATGCTAAACAATGTCAGCACATTGTGCAACAATGTCAAGAGACAGATCGAACATAGCAGCAGAATAAACCGATACCAGCACATAGTAATAGTACTATGAGCGAACCATATATTACATGTCAATATAGAAGTTATACGCTCTTCACAACTACACAGCAGCACTGAGCCTCATTCAGACCACACTTACGAGAGCGCACTCAGCACAACCCCAAGGTCCCGGCACACCCAGGACGCCTCCATCGAAGCTTCCAAACACCCATGTGCACGCCAACCAACACCTATGGCTGCGTTAAGAACTGGCTTCATGATATCAAAAGAAAAACCAAGAATGTTGGACCCAGCCTCTAATGCAATGCAAGCCCGCCCTGGTCAACACGGTCCTCTCTAGTGTCAATCTTCGTGTCCCAACACCCACGGACCCTACGGTTGTCATCCTGCTCCTCCGACTCTCGCTGGTGGCCTTTGCTAAACCTCTCGGCAGTAGCAGTAGCTCAGGAGGTAAACCTTCTGTGTGGCAGTAGTTCAGGAAGAGTTGCTGGTTCGATCGCCGGGCTCCCGCTCCCCTACAAGAGTCGAGGTGTCCCTGAGCAAGACACCCTAACTGCTCCTGACGTGTTGGTTGTTACCTTGCATGGTTGACACCGCCGTCGGTGTATGAATGGGTGAATGTGAGGCAATACTGTAAAGTGCTTTGGATAAAAGCGCAATATAAATGCAGTCTATTTACACACAAAGCGAAGTCTCTCTATCGTGTGTTCACACTCTGTGATGAACAGCGTCAATAAAACAAGCTATGGGTCATCCTGGAGGTCACCGCAGCACCACGAAGGTCCTCTTGGGACGGTAGTGGCGAGCAAAACTCCCCCTCTCCCCACCAGACACACACACCAGCACGTAAGATGCGCTTATTTTCCCTGGGCCACCATGCCGTCTCCGCCCTTACACCACCCACCAAGTGGACCCAACCACTATTCACTATCCTCCGCAGGAGCACGTAAGATGCGCTTATTTTCCCTGGGAAGCCGTTTGTGGTCGCAGCCAGCCCCCCATGGAGTGGGTGGAGACTGGAGGGCACCGCTCCCTCCACCCAGGAAGAGGCTTAACTGCTGCACCTCCCCACACCTCGTCTCCCCATCGCTTTGAAGACTTCTAATCCTCTCTTCCAAAAGCAGCAGACTCACCGTGTTAGTGTGGCTCCAATGCCCTGATCTGACACGTGTGTTATCATATGACTGGGTCCAGCAGTATACTGCAGGTATACTGCTGCTGTAATTAACCAGTACAACAGAATGATCATCCCCACCAACCGCCCACCTACAAGCCTTTTCCTCAATAGCATCCACCGAGTACAACAGAATTGAACGGGGCCAGCCGGAGTGTGGTTAATTAAGGTAGAAGTGAGCTAATAAGCAGGAGGGGCGTGGTGATGAAGGTATCGCGCGGTGGGCGGCATAGTGGACCTGCTATGAGCGAGGGACTCAGCAGTCTAACACAACGCATGCGCCCCTGCTGTCTTCTCTATCTAAGGCTCAGAGACAAGACACCCCCGAGCTCCACACTCCACACTCGCGCTTCACAGGACTTTTGGATTGACACCGTAGCAGCAGCAGCAGCAGCAGCCAACCCAAGCAGCTAGCATGGCCTCCACCGGGTCCTCAGGGCAGAGCAGGAAGAAGAAGGCGGCGTCGCCCGGCCTCCTGGACCAGATCAACACCTTCTTCGGAGGGGACAAGAAGAAGAGGAGCAAGGTGAGTTTTACGCTTCAAACTTCGAGATCTTCGCGGTTAATTTCGTCGGGTGCTTTGGCGTTTTGAAAAGTGTATCGGAATGGAAGTTTTGGGATTCAACACAACACCATCGTCTTGAACAGAGTTGATATTTTCACAAAATTCAGCACAAACAAACTCTCTCTCCCACTGAGATATTGATGGAGATAAAGCTTCAATATCCAGAGATCCTAGAATGATCGGAGGAATGAGGAACACTTGCAGTCTAACAAAGAAATATAGATCGAGAGGAAGGAGAAAGTCCTTGTATAGTAAGAGGTGTATCGAGCGATTACTTGACCCTATGCTGAGAAGTGAGAATAGCACTGTACACTAACAGAAAATGCACTAGAGAAATAAGATACACGAAGATGGCTAATGATAAGTTGAGAAAGGGTTAACTGGAAACTGAATGGAGTGAAGGTTAAAGAACAGACTTGATAGTGATGGAGGAACAATAAAAGGAAAGCGAGAATGAACACTAGAGAGAGGATGGCATGAGAGACACGAGATAATAAAGAGCCAACATGTTCCAATTTAACAAATTAAGCCATTTCAGTTGGACAATGAGAAGAGTCTGGTCGTGGAGTAATCCAAAACTGAGAGTCTATTAATGAGTTAGTCTCCGGAAGAGTCCACACACGATGATAGAAAGGATGATAAGGCAATGAAGATGGACCGACACACTCCAGGAGGACTGTTGTGTACCAGTAAAATTTAACCGAAGAAATAAGGTAGAGAAGAAGACAAGCAAGGCGTAGGAGAACAAAGACAGTGTTAGGCTAGAGGTATTGCGATTAGAAAGGAACGAAACACTAATTGGTCGCAATATTGCACTTCCTATCAATGCACTCATGCCACGCTTTTCTCATAAATCACTTAAGCAGCCAACGTAAGAAAAGAGAAGAAGAGTTCCTATGAAAGATCGAGAACTCGCAAATCGTCGCAGAGCGTAGATCATGTGCAGAGTATTGAAGAGAGACTGCTATGAGAAGGCCCAAGAGAAAAAGATTATGCAACACGACAAGCTCGCAGTAGAAAGACAGTCACAGAAGTGAGGAGAGAGTAGCGCATGTGCAAGTGTAGATGATTTACGAACGTAATTGGCTTTTGCACAGGCAGGCGAATGAGAAACAACAAATCAGAGATTAAGATGATGATGTAGATGACAGATCCATGGTTACTGTGTAGTTACGAGCAAGAAGCAGAAATTAACCGAATCAAGCCATAAATATAAATATTGTGAATCATACATCTAATATGACGTACAGTTTATCTGCGAAAATAAAAGAAGAGTAGAGAGGAGAAGCTTTGTGTGGAGGTGCCCTAAGAAGATGAAAGTAGAGGACGATCGTATTAAAGCGCTCTGTGTCTTTCCCGAAAAAGAGAGAGACCGACACCAACCAAGCAAGAAATAACGTCATTCGAGTAGATTCACAAGTGAAGGAGATAGAAAAGACACCAAATAGCACCCCAGGATCCCCGTGAGAGGGACGAACCGAGGACCGAGAACAGGCAAATGAGAGAAGAGGTTAGAGAGATAAAGTGAAACACATTGGTATTATAAGTTACTCGATTATATTGTATATAAAGAGGAAGAGCGAAGCCTCCCGGCGCAAACGTAGGAGAGAGAAAGAGCCAGGATGACAGCGCATTTTGTAGTGCCCAGGAGAAGAGATGACTAAATGAGGGTAACCCATGAGTGTGGTTGTAGAGGTTTGTGGCTGTGTGTGAGGTTGCCGCGCGTCCAAGCATGCTTGAGTGCCAGAGGGAGAGAGAGAGGTCAGTGAGTGTCGGTTTATAGGTTTGGTCTGTGGGTTGCCGGCCTGCCTGGACACAGGGTATCTTTAAATGGCCTCAGTTGGCACAAGAACAGAGAACAGCTTACACCCTGTTGGCACAACCTAGCCCCTCTGATGTGTGTGTGTGTGTGTGTGTGTGTGTGTGTGTGTGTGTGTGCGCGTGTGTGTAGTGTGTGTGTCGTGTTGAATGTGTGCTATGACCCCCCCAGATACACCTCCCCCTCCAGATTACTCTACATCGTAATTAACCTCTCGATTATGAAGTTAGCCTCACTCTACCCTTGCTCTCGCATGCTGTGCTCCTCTCCCAGCTCTTCACACACACACACCACACACACACAACACACACACACCACACACACACACACACGCACATATGCTATTGAAGCTATTCAGTATCAGAGAACTATATTATGCAAACATATATATATATAATACAGAGAGAGAGAGAGAGAGAGGAGAGAGGCAGAGAGATGCAGCATTATTTAAACATTGACTGAATGAAGATTATGAAAATACAATGCACATTTTCTCGCTACAAATGGAATGTAGCTTCCACTATCTAACGGAAAAAACAAACTTTATTTCACAAACCTTAACGATATCATATTGTTGAGTTATCGTGGAACACTTTTGTGTGTTGTGCTGAGAAATATAAACTAATGAACTAAAGATCGTATATATTCGTTGTACATTTCTTGCTAGAAATGTTATCAAACTGTATTTTAATGCCCAAACCACCTTATTTGTAGGATTATGTACGAAAAAATTGCGTATTACGTTTCGTAGGAACATGTATGAACAGCGAATCAGAACAGCCTGATGCACACACACACACACATTCATCACCTAGAAAGAACTAATCAATGGAAGTGGTGAATTCTCCAGGGGCAGAACCGTGCTATCCTTATTTCTACTCTGACAGAGGATTGGATGCTCTTGGAAATATGCATATATTATGTAATATATAATGTAGGAGTACGATATGGGAGTATGAAGGTATGTCTCTGAGAAATATGCTACTATAATTACACTGTGGATTTGTGCGTCTTGAACATTTATGGCACTCGTATGTACGTATGTATGTACAGTATGTACGTATGTATGTACAGTATGTATGTATGTATGTATGTATGTATGGATGACATGTGGTCATACAGAAAAGCGCTCTTGCAAACATATCATGTAGAGGCACTCATCTTTCAGTTACTCCACCTATATTTCTCCCCTGGCTGCCTGCCTACAAACAAATATCGCCTTGCATGTGTGTGTGTGTGTTGTGTGTGTGTGTGTTGTGTGTGTGACGACGAGGACATCTGCTGTCCTGGCCGTTGCTCGTTCCTCTGTGTGTGTGGTGTGTATCAGCAGTGCCACGCAGTAGACACACGTGTTCATGTAGAGATGACGTGTATAAAAATACAGGACGTCATTCAAAGTTGGGGGGGGGGTGCGTGCGGGAGCCGTGGGTATTAGAAGAAAATCTTTATTAGTCCACACAACACACACAGCGGCGGCCGCCAAACACACACGCATGCAGGGAGGGTGGCCTGTGGAAATGCATTCTCTGCATTTGACCCATCACATGTTTTTAATTGGGGTTCTTTTACTCTGTAAGGAGACCCCGCAAAGAACATGCAAACTCCACACAGAAGGCCGGGAGATCACCCACCTGGGAGATCACCCACCTGGGCACCCCACAGTTAATAGCACCCCAGGCGGGAATCGATCCCAGGACCTTCTTGCTGTGAGGCAGCAGTGCAAGCACTGTTCCACCGGCTCCTGGTCCTTCCCTGGGTCATGCCTCTGGGACCTCCGCCTGCCTGCGAGCGTTCACAGGGGGTTACTGGGGTGGGGATTTGGGTCGGCTCTATTATTCGGGGTCGTCGGGTAGGATGAGTGCAGTTCAAAGGTAAACCGGTATCCCCGGTATTGTCCGACTGTGCAAGCAAAAGTTTAATGCCATTGTTGCCATTGTTATTATACATAAGTATACATCCGACTACACAATGGAACCACCCTAACAAAAAACAGTACAGCCATTCTGTCTGGGGCAGAATAAATACCAAACTTGCTACTTGCTACCTTGTGTGACTTATAGTTCTGATCTGAGCTGATAGGCCATTGTGACTTGATACAGACCAAATGCAAGACACAGCTTGAGATTAAAGTTGAGATTAAATGTCTTAGCCACGCAAATAAAGACACAATAAAAGAGGAGTAAATTAAAAACAACTGTGGAAACAAGTGGCGCGGAGGTGTTGGGGGTGTTCTCGTCTGTTTACTACAGAAGCAGCGCTGGTAGTCACATGTTTCAGCCCTCGCACCAACGGGTGCGGATATGCAAAAGTGGGATTTAGATTTGTCCAATATACAGACATAATTACTGGGTACAAAGCTGTGGGATGATTAACGGAGTGCATTTATTTTGAGTGCATGTAATCACGTACAATGTCCAGGGCCAGGTGTGGAAGGAGAGACCGCAATGCACATTGAAAAGAACACAATGACACAATTGAGCGGAAATAAATAATGTTATCCAGGCGGCAGTAGGTAGGCCTCAATAGATTAGTTGAAAACATTACGAGAATAAGTCCACGCCAGAGGGAAAAAACTGCAGAAATTATAAGAATAGTTAGAAATAGCTCCGTGAGGGGCCATTATGTCATCTAAACACACAAGAAAACAATTGAACAAAGGAAAAGACATATGACAGGAACCTAACAGAACCACCCACCTCATCTCCATTCCCTTTACCTGTAGAAGTAACACAAGTGGGAAAAAGCACAACATAAGAGCAGAAACTTTAAGAGACGGTGAACATTATTTAATCTTGAGCAGAAAGAGTAAATGCCAGTCGCTTATAAAGGTCAGACGCAACCGCAGAATTGGCAATGTGTTGAGCAGAACCGTGAGCGCAGTGATCCATCCTCCGCCAAACAACGCCTGAAACCTATTATTATTCAATAGTTACGCCTCCTCGAGGTCTACATGTGTTGACATCCATTCGAAGGCAACAGTCTGCAAGGAACATCTCAACTCCTTTATGAGGATGGATGAAAAAGAAGGAAAAAAGCAGAGCATTGACTGACTTTGAATGTGATTATCGGCTAACATCGCATACAAATGCAAACAATGAAGGTCCAAAGAGACAAGGACTCTGCTTTCTTCACATGAGGAATAAAAGACAATTCAGACCTCTGCTCACATGTCCTTTGATCGCTCCTCTTCCTGCTGTTTGCTGTGTATCGCTGCATAATTACCACATCCCCTGCCAAGAAGCATTTATCCATTTATTTATTCATTTATTTATCCATCCTTCCACCAATGTATTTATTTCATCCTCATTCACACATACGGTGAACATGTCTTTAGTAGCTCCTCTTCGGTAACGGGTAAAGATTTAGTGGCTTTGGATGAAACTATCTTGGTAAATAAGCAACGGTGAACATTAAACAAAGAACACAGGGGCCTGTTTCAAGGAGCAGGTTTATAGGATGTGTTTAAGCTTAAAACCAGAACTCCCTGGCGGGCCGTCGGGAGTTTCGGTTTCAGAACAGCTGATTTCAATCTCGAGGAGCGATCTCGGATAGGTGGAACCTGAACAATGTGCGTTTGTGACAGGCTTCTAAAGCCATCATCCATCGCCCCTTGAAAATGTGATCGATCAGGGAATACCCGCGCTGCCAATTTCGGTGCTTTTATCGGTTGAAGCCTAGTCGGTTCATTTGCACTTCGTCAACATTGGAAGTCTCTGCCAGACTAGTTTTATAGTGACAGTTTTTTTATTGGTAATAAAAATAACAAAACATTTAGGCCTATTATAGGCCTAATAGTAGGCCAATATTAATCAATGTATTTTTTAAGAAAGGTAAAGCCATCATTTATTATGCAGCCGACTGTAATGACATACTTTGAACATACATCAATTTAATAATTAGCATTACGTTAATAAAGTGTATAAATCTTCATCTGGTTTTAATCTCCGGGGGTTTTGTGCTGGTCGCCACCGCTCAGTCATTCTTCAGATGTGCTGAGAAAATAAATCACATGGCCCGTTAGAAATCAGCTAATACTTCAATATAGACGTCATGTTAAGGGTATGTTGGGTATGTTGAATGTCATACTATAGGCCCCCTGGTTTGCTCCAGGGGCCTATAGTATGAAGCAAGTTTGACATACCCAGGATATCTTTTTTTCGTTAACTGGCTTCACTAAGCCTAACAAGCCCAATCACACGTAAGCAGTGTCACCAAGGAGGTTATCAACTGGTTAAGTCAACCCAGGTTTCCTCGATCTAGCTATGAGTGTGTTCGTGCTCATAGCTAGGTAGATTGGTGTTTGCACCAAATGACCAATCGTAAACATGGACAAAAGCTGCATATTTCTAAGATGGGCAAACTATAATATAAAAACAAAATAATTTTTATTTAGAAAAATAGATAATCCAGACTATAAGCAACACAGTTACTGCTGCCAAAGGCAGGAAGGAACGCTAGTAGCAGAAAAAAGCTGACTGGGTGAACGCTCTACAAGAACACTGCCCCATCGTTAAGGCATCTAGCTCTGACTAATAGATGCACTTGTATATGCCAGCCATGTTAATGCTTAGATGTAATATTCTTATGATGTGCAAGAAAATGTTAGCCTTGTTCTGTTAGCTGTAACCCCAGCAGTGTTAAAGGCTCTTGGGACCAAATAAAGAACAAATACAAAAACTCAATTCAAGTCATTCACACGACGTATCGCACTGGCAACATAGAAGAAAGAACTGACAACAATATAACTTAAAGGGTTCTGTCTGTCTCCAAAAACTATTCCGCAGGATCTTCTTGCAGGGGTGATGTCATTTTCCAAGGGAATTGATCAATCAGTAGGCGGTGCTTTCTTTTATTCTGGTTGATCTGTTAACCCGAACATCACCCACTCCAGAGCAGGTGAGTCAGCCTTGAGTCACCATGGCAACTGAACTGAGATTATAGTTTAAGCTTGGCATCGAAAACCAACAATTCTGCAATTCCCTGAATTCTGACAAATCTGGCTAACTGAGAAATGCAGCTTCTTGAGAGAGGGCCCAGCTCTGATTCTCTCCTCCATTTGTTTTGTTGACGTCATGCTTTTGTTGTCATTGAGTGTTGTTGTTGTTTGTTCTGATCTTCATTGTGTTTCTGTCATAGTCTTCTCTGACTCTGTCCCCCTCAAGCTTGATTTGTTTTGGAGTTTCTTGCACCTCCTCTGCTGGACTTTAGTATTATTTTTCATGTGTCTATGGTTTTCTGTCTCTGCCCCCACTTGTCAGTTTGTCTTCTTCCTGGTGTGTGTTTGATTTGTATTTGTAGTTTATTTTTTTGGTTTATAGTTTGCATAGTTCCGGTGTTTCTTTGTATCTGTTCATTGTTTCCTGTTCATTTTTACTCCCTGTTGTCTGTCGGCCATTTTTGTCTCGGCTGTTTTGATTTCCCTCAGTTTGTCTTCCTATTTAACCTGTCCCTGTCTTGTGTTCCTTTGTCGGCTTGTTGTCTCTACATGTGGTATCCTGTGTGTCAGTGTCAGTGCCTGTTGCCTGTTGCCTGTTGCTGAACAAGCATTTTTTTTAAAACTATTTTTCGTTACGTTGCTGCCTGCATTTGGGTCCATTCCCCGTTCGTATTTACAAACTTGACAGCTACCTTGACAGTTTCATTGTGATTGTTATGATTGTGTGTTGGTTTTAAGTGAACCAAGTGACTTCAGATTCAGAATTATGCATTCTTGATCCGTGATCCTGGGGGAAACTGTTGCTGTGACGACTGTTCAGCTCCTCAAGGTAATGCGACAAAATAGAACAGAATACATTTAAGGAAAAGTATGAAACACAGTCAAAGTCAAAGTAAACGTCTTGCCCTCTCCGACCCCCTGAGCCTGTCTCCCGGGAAGGGGTGGTTGGGGGGGTGGTCTTTGATTTTCTTCTTTTCAGATGGATCGCTAAAAGCATGCCATGTCTTTGGCGCGTGGTGTGGTGTTTGGTGGAGCACAAAGGACCCCGCAGTGGCGATCAGCTGAGAGGCTGTGTGGTCCGTTGAGATATTCCACTCTGTTGGACGCTCAATAGCCACGCAATGGCCGCCTCCAGAGCTAAGGAAATGTCACAACACTCTCTCTCTGCTCTCTCTCTCTCTCTCAGGAAGTGTGAGCAGAGGCCATTCTGGGAAAACATTGGTTTTATCAAGTTAAAAAAAATATATGACATATTATTTTTTAATGTATTACAAAGGCAATAAATAACACGTTTAAAGTCACTAAAAACATAATGTGTGTATTTTCATACAGAGCTATGTGTGTTAATCCAAGCAGAAATGTTCATCCAACAGGCCGGTCTAACATGAAAGCCGCAGACAGGTCAGCTTCAATGAGGATTATGTGTCACATGCAGCACTCACCTTATAATGTTTTCCTCGATTTAGTTTAAAAAGTGTTGTTCTCTGTCTCCAGGAAGAGAGAAGTGGCGCCACGTCGACTTACTTTAGTTTGACTTCGTCTGCACTTCCTGATCATGACGTCATCCCCTCCCCGCTCTGCGTGGCCCCGCCCCTCACTCTGATTGGAGGAAACATTTCACTGTCTTTACACTCAGGGATTAGTGTCTCGTTTTAACACCACTCTGGACGGGTGTGTGCGTGTGCGAGTGTGAGTGTGTGTGGTGTGTGGTGTGTGTGTGTGTGTGTGTGTGTGTGTGTGTCTCACCAGTTAACCGTTCGAACCACGGGCGTGAAACGCACATACACGCAAACACACGCACACACATGCAGGTGAAGGCAGACGACAGCAGCAGGCATGTCAGCGCCCACACGGTGAGGTCTACAGGTAGGGGGGTGGTTAAGGTGAGCGCTGTACCACAATGCTTGAACAGTACACACAACCACTACATTACATTTACATTTACATTTAGGCGCTTTTATCCAAAGCGACTTACAAAGAGTACATTTGTTGAAGGAGACAGCAATACATCACTGTGCAGCCATCAACAACTCATAGACGCTAAATACACAAATGGCATCACAAAGAAAGAGAGAGAGAGAGAAAGAGAGGAAGAGGACAACAAAATGAATGCAAAAAACATGTGTTTCATCCATACATGTACACACACACACCACACACACACACACACACCCGCCACAACACAGCAATGAGCAATGTCTCACACCCTTCTGCAGATCTGTCTCTCTCTCTCTCCTCTCTCTCTCTCGGAGAGTGTGCTAGGAGAGGAGAGGTGGTGGAGAGAGTGGGGAAGTGAACAGGGGACCAGAGCGGAGACAGGAAGGAAAGGGAAATTGGTAGAGGAAAGCGAGAGAGGAGGAGGGGGGGCCTTTTTCTTCTTCTTTCTTTCCTCCATATCCTTAAAAATCATAAAATCTTGTGAAATGTTTCGTCAGTAGATTATTAGGCTAATATATATTATATTACCCACCGACATTCCCAAAACTATAATCTTGGTGGAGTACTACACAGGGTATACAAGTCAATGACTGTATACCCTGTATACAGTCAGTATACTGTGACTTAATGAATGAAGTATTTTCACAATCTTTTATTGCATTTCAGGAGAAATATACAAAAGATGAGTAAACAAAGCTATTATCAGCTAAATGTTTTTCTAGAGCCTACTGCAGGGGTGGCCAACCAGTCAGAGACGAAGAGCCATTTTTTTTACTGTGTTACTGCAAAGAGCCACATCATACACACTGATCTCCCATCTCTTCCTCTCACACACACCACAATATTTGTAGCCACTGCCCAGGGCAATAACATTTTCATAATCTTTCATAATCAGAACCGCGAATTAACGGACCCCCCATCAGAACCGCGAATTAACGGACCCCCCCCCAGAGACGCTGACTCGGAGTCCGTCGCGCGCCTCACGGTAGCGTCATTGCGCATCCTTGGCGCAACATCTGTGATAACGCGTTAACTTTGACAGCCCTAAAAAAAACACAAAATTCGATATGAACGTAAGAGCCATGAAACCAGACAAAGAGCCGCATGCGGCTCAGGAGCCGCGGGTTGGCCAGGCCTGCTTTAAAGTCTCCACAGGTCCGAATTCCCCCATTCTTCTTGGGTATTGGAAAGATGGGCGTGGCCCAGTCACTGATTGTCACAGGCTCCAAAACTCCAGTCTTGACCAAAGGTTTGATGGCCACAGGCAGAAAGGACCTCCTGTGGCGTTCTGTGGTGCACCTCGGTAATCTCAGTCTACGGCTGAAGGTGCTCTGGCATGACTCCAGTGTGGCTTGCAGGGGATGGGAGGCGTTGTCCATGATACTGAGTAGTTTACTCAGCATCCTCCTCTCCAAGACCTCCACCAAAGACTCCAATTCCACTCCCAGGACAGAACCCGCTTTCCTGATGAGCTTATTGAGTCTGTTAGCGTCGGCTGCCTTCACCCTGCTGACCCAGCACACAACAGCGTAGAAGATGACGCTGGCCACCACAGGGTGATAGAACATCTGCAGCATGGTTTTGCAGACGTTGAAAGATCTGAGTCTCCGTAGAAAATACAGGCGACTCTGACCTTTCTTATACAGGGCCTCTGTGTTTTTAGTCCAGTCCATCTTATTGTCTATGTGGATGCCCAGGTACTATCAGGTATTCCTCGACAATGTCCACCTTGGTCCCCCTGATGCTGACTGGTTTCGGGTGGGTAGCTACCAAACCCAGTAAAACCTCACCCCTCACCCCACCACTTCTTGAAATCCTTTAGTAAAAAAAGGAGGTCAATTGTCTACCAGTGATAATCTTGTTGATGTCGGCACTGATGTCAACATTAGTTACTTGTTTTGCAATTGTATTGTGCTGCAATATGGATGATATGGAGTAGCGATATCCATAGGTCTAACATGCTGTGTTAGGGTAAACATGCATATGTCACAGGTCGTATGCTAACTAAACTCGTCCATTATGTTGCCTTCATAAACTTTTTATTGTTTCGCGTAAAAGTGGCTTTCAAAACACGACAATAAAAGACGCAAATGACTCCACATTACATGATGTATTGTGACATCCATGTTAGCAGGTTAACATTACAGCATGGTAACACACATAAAAAGCACAAGCAGCTTTCAAAGGCGATCCCTTCAGGAATGTCGTCGGCAGTATATGGCCCCGAATGAAAAAAAGTTGTGGAAACATCAAACCCATCATTTTCCCACCTCTTTCCAAACCAAACTGATGCAGCTGACATGTACAATACATTATCCTTAGGATAAGTGCGTGGCATTTTATATTTAAAGGTGCTGTATGTAAGAATAATGAATCCGTTCAGGGACTACATGTAGGATTTTACAGCACAAATCGCTTTAAATTGCCAGTTTGTGAGCAGGTTGTGGTTGAAGTTAAAACATGAGAGCTTCCCCGAGTCTCTCTGTTGTAGAACAGCTTTTGGGATGATTTCTCTTATATTTGAGTCGGGTCGGATTTCGCGGGAAAAAGGAACGAGGTGACATGTAAGCGTGGATAATAAAAAAATATATATATTTCATAGCTTTTATAAATGTGTACAAGGTTTAATTATGATTAGAACTAAGATTAGTTTCTGATTGTTATTGTCTCAACCCACGGAGCTCAGAATGCACTGATTCTTACATATAGTACCTTTAAGTTAGAATACAAATAAAACACGGGCAAAGCTCTGCCTACTCTGCCTCATTTATTTTCTTAATTCTTAATAATAATTTATCACACTCCTCTTTTTCCAGTTAATTTAAAAAACAGTTGGGGTTACTGTTCCATCTGCATGTTGTAAGAACGCCTGCCTGCAGCAGTAGCGACAAGGCCACAAATCACACAGCAAGTCAATTATTACCAATTAAAACACCGCGCCACACACACACACACACACACACACACAGTGCGTACAGGATGCTTGCCCTTTGTATAGGAGACAAATTCAATGCATGCACCATTAAACTGCATGCACACTTACAAATGAACAAACTAATTGTTTCTGAGAGGGTCAACTTGAGTCTTGCTGTTGGGTTTTGAGACGTGCATCGCAGTGCGTCTCATGATTTGAATTACTAATGGAGTTCAGCAGTCTGATGGTGCTGGTGTGTTTGTTGTTGTCTGTTAAGGAGACACTGGCAGCACTCTATACATGTATTTGTTTGAACAGTAGTCCGAGTGTATGACCCCCTCCCTCCCCACTCATTCAATAATTGGAGAAGCCAGAGTAGGACCTCTTGTCACAGTATAACACATGATTTGGTCAAATGTGTGTCTCTAGATCTGGTGGAAATAAGTCGTGCAATAAGTAAATCCTGAGAAAATAAGTATTCATTGTATTCATTGCTGTTGACCTTGACATTCGATTGTTGTTGACCTTCAGAATATAATATTATATAATATTATATTGTACAATACATTAGCATGTTAAGTTTAGTTGTCAGCAAACCTCAAGTGATATAACATTTTGCAATGAGAAAATATTACAAAAGCAGTGCAGGATGTCAAACATTTTATCTGCCGTCTTGAACCCATCAGTGGGGAGACATGGTGTCCAGCAAGGAAGCAATGTATTGTTTTTCCAATCAATATGTTCTAATATAGACGGCTAAAAGCTCCTGTAGAACACCCATTAATGATCCTGCACTGTCAGCCCCTTGTGCCGGCAGGCCTTTTAATAGAGAGACTAGTCACCCGGATTCTTACATTATAGTAACTTTTAAGTTAGAATAAAATAAAACACGGGCAAAAGGCTCTGCCCTTACTCTGGCCCATCATTTATTTTCTTAATTCTTAAATAAATAATTTATTTTCACACTCCTCTTTTTCCAAGTTAATTTAAAAAAAACAGTTGGGGGTTTACTGTTTCCCTATCTGCCATGTTGTTAAGAACGCCGTTAGCCCTGAGCAGAGCGACAAGGCCACAAATTCCACACAGCAAAGTTCAATTATTACCAATTAAAAAACACCCCCCACACACACACACCACACACACACACACACACACACACGAGTGGTACAGGATGCTTGCCCTTATGTATGGAGACAAATTCAATGCATAGCACCAGTTTAAACTGCATGCACACTTACAATGATATCAAAACTAATTTGTTCTAGAGGTCAACTTGAGTTTGAGGCTGTTGGGTTTTTGAGACGTGCATCGCAGTGCGTCCTCATGATTTGAATTACTAATGGAGTTCAGGGCAGTTCTGATTTGGTGCTGTGGTGTTTTGTTGTTGCTCTGTTAAGAAGACACGTGGCAGCACTCATATACATGTGATTTGGTTTGAACAAGTAGATCCCCGAGTGATATCCGACCCCCCTCCCTCCCCACTCATTCAATTAATTGGGAGAAGCCCAGAGTAGGACCTCTTTGGCACAGTAAATAACACATGATTTGGTCAAATGTTGCTGTCTCTTAGATCTGGTTGGGATAATAAGTCGTGCAATAAGTAAAATCCGTGAGAAAACAATAAGTATCATTGTCATTCATTGCTGTGATTGACTCGATGTTTGACCCAGAAATAATTATTATTATAATATTATATTGTAGCAAACTACATTAGCATGGTTAGTTTAGTTGTCAGCAAACCTCAAGTGATAATTAACATTTTGTCAATGAGAAAATATTTACAAAATTGCCAGGATATGTCAAACTATATTTATCTGCCGTCTTGAAAACCCATTCAGTGGGGAGACATTGGGGTCCAGCAAGAAAAGCAATGTATATTGTTTTCCAATCAATATTTTCTAAATTAGAGCTAAAAAGCTCCTGGTAGAACACCCATTAAATGATCCTGCACTGTTCCAGCCGACCTTGTGCCGGCAAGGCCTTTTAAAATAGAGAGACTAGCGGTGACCTCGGTTTCATGCTCACGCATACAGTATATGCGCTTATGGACACGCCATAGACGTAGAATAAGTGTCCTTGGACAGCAAAAGCCTTGACCTTGAATTGAATGACAGACAAATATTCAAAAAAATCAAGTGTTAGAATTCAGACACTTGGTTGCATTGTTTTAGTGTTTCATTGCGGTTTAGGTTATACAATGAGGACCGAACATATATGAGCCGCTGAAAACAAGTATAATTATATATTAATTCTATTATTTTCAATTTGATCGGAACTCACAGTAGTCGGAGTGGAGGGCCTGTTTGTAAATTGAATGGAAGAAAGCGTATTAAAAAATATTATTTTACTTTACTTGATGTAATGATTTAGGCACCATATTCAGGCTACTGGTCAAATATAAATCATTGAAAATGCAAGGAAGAATACAAATCAAAGAATGTAAGTAAGTAATCATTTCCATTAGCTGAATAAACGACAATGTCAACTCAGCTGAATACCAATTGCCAAAGGCAAGATCTTTGTTTGTAAGGTTCGTTCAGTATTTTTATGAAGTGGCAGGAGTGTGTGTTTTTTAATACCTTAAATTATTCTCCCACTTGTGGTTGTGCTTCAAATAATGTTCGTAATTAAATGCTTACAGATTACCCACAGCATATTATCGTAAACTGGTTCAATATTGGCAACACTCAGCCAATGCCTTCATATATTAGGCTCTGCCCTGTACAAAGGTCTGCTCATTTCGTTGAGTTGCATCAGTGTACTAAGTGCAATTGACTTAACGTCCATGCACATCTAAATTGCATCACGTCGGATGTAAAATGTTAAATTAGACCCATTGCAAAAGAGGATGGATAACCTTTCAATATAACACATAAAACAGCCAATTTGGAGGTCATCTGTTCTGCCTGGCGGAGGTGTAGTAGGCTTGCGCTCATCACTGTCATCTAAACCTAAGTCCATCAGAGGATCTCGAATGCTCGGTCAATCTTCTTGAAGAAATGAACTGTTCCTGGTGATGGTGTATCATTCTTTCCGGCTGTCACATGGAGCCTTTGACATTTATGACTGTTGAAGTGCTCCGCTTTGTATGGAGTGGTGAAGCTGTCCGTTTCATGAGACATAGGACATGTCACCCTGGCATGATGGTAGAAGGTGTGCATGTTCGTCGAAACATCGGAAACGAATCTCATCTTTGCTTTGCCTCGCTGTCTTTCACCGCGTACCTCTTAATCAGCAGGGATGATTTTAGTTGTTCGGATTTGTAGGGTATTTTGTATTACATCATTGAAATATCAGCCCGGCAGGTGATGTACCAGTGGTACTGTGGGGCGTGGATCTGTACTCACGGAAGGAAGACTCAGCTGTTGTCCCATGGCAGTCCCTTTGCATCTGTGCGATTCTTAATTACTTTTCCGAGGGGTGCGCATGAACTCTCACATGTGGCATTGGCTTTTGTGCCATAGAGTGTTATTTTAATTATGTAGAAATCCCAAGTAGTTTGGCAAACTCCGGAGAACTGGCTCCTGTTGAATTGAGCGTCCATTGCCAACCCTGGGGATTCCAAACATGCGAAAGATTTGTCCATGAATTGGTATTGTGACTGTGTTTTGCTGAGGTGGAGCATGGATGACAAACGGCAGCGTGGTAATCCATCGATTTATGACTAGCAGATATTTACTCCGCGTTGGGATGGACCAATAGAAGTCTGCACTAAGACTTTTAATGTCTCACTTTTAATTCTTGCAGTGTCTTTCGGCCTTCGGTGTTGCTTGCAGCGGAGCGACATATACTCTTCGCAACCTTGGACGCTTCTTGTTCTCGGAGCATCTGCACTGAATAGAGTGTCTGGACATAAGTCACTGATTGTCAGTTCCTTTTCTGCACTCGAAAGTTGTATGGCTGCAGTCTGAGTCCCCATCTCTCGATCCGAGCAGGTGGCTTTGACCTTGGGTTTTCCATATCAGCTCCAGCGGCTTGTGGTCAGTTTACCATGGTGAACGCGATGTTCGTATTATACAGATGGAAGTGCTCGCAGCTCCACACGATGGCAAGGGCTCACGTTCTGTTTGTGAATACCTCTTCTCTACATCGCTGAGGGCGCGGCTGCATACTGACTATGATGCGTTTCTCTCTTTTCTTTTGACGGAGATAGCGCCAGGCCTACTGGACTTCCATCAACGATGAGTTCCATTCTCTTTCTTTGGATCAAAGTACGACATGGTTTGGTGTCACTTGTCAGACTGTCTTGAGCTTTCTGGGCGATGTTCAACTTGGGTTTCATGGCCCCACTGCAAAAACAGAGTTCCTTTTCTCGTCAGCTCACGGAGCGGCGCTGTGATTGGTTGAGAAACTTCTGACTTCTCCTGGGTCTTTGGGATCACTGGCCTCGTGGATGCCAGTGACACTGACCACTTTCTTGAGGGTCTGCTGAAATTCCATCACAGAGAATATGAAACGAAGAACTCAGGTGCTGCTTGTCTGAACTCACATTGTTGCGGTTTGAGTGTCAGTCCACTTGAGTCTTGTGAACACGGCTGTTCAGAGCCTTCATCATGTGCCTCTTGGTGAGGCACCGTAGATTGATAAAATGTCATTACTAAGCCGTTATGCCACACCATTGAATGCCTGCAGTGTATGACATTATGCGTTCTGGAACACTTCAGCAGCGGAATGATATTGCCAAAGTTCAGGTGACTTGTACCGTCTCAGCCGAGTGAGTTGTTGAATGTGGTGATGTATCGGCTCTTCAGGATCTTAGCTCAAGCTGGTGGTACCTGTGTGAGTCCAGCTTCGAGAAGGACCTTTGCACCGTGAGCTCTATGGTACACATCACCATGTGATGTGCGTTTCATGTTGGATGGCGTATTTGCTTGACGCATTATCAAACGCAGCATCCTGACTTTGTCAGGTTCCTAGGCTTGGCGTGTCACGATCGGGGACACCAGGTGTTTGGTCCAGATACCATTTCAATTATATTCATGATCCTTAGCTTTTGCAGCTCCAGTCGACTTTCTGCCAAACATGGAATTGGCAACCCATCTGTGTGGCTGGCACGGTTGTTGGATGTCAGGTTGGTGTGTAGTTTCACCTGGAAATTCGTCAGCTTTCCTATCACAGTGAATAGCTCAAGGTAGGTAAGTCTCAATCAGGTCGTCTTGCCAAAAGTACGACTGGCTGGGTGTGTTGTTAGACAGCACTGATGATCTGAATCAGTCCAAGTCATTGGCTGTGCCATCCTAAGCAGGAAAGTCCATCACCATTGAAACAAGAAACATGCCTTCTCTGTGTTCTTGTGTGTTGGCCTGGACATTGCATGTGAATGTAGCGATGATGGAGCATTCTCAGAGCCATAGGAGAAGATCTTGATTTGACTGTTTGCTGAGCCGCTTCTTGGTTTGAGTTGTGTTGAACACTTCTTCACAGCTGCTCCTTGAGCATTAGCTACTCCCACTCTGACGCCGTTTACAGCTTGACTGAGTCTGGGGCTGTTTTCACACATGCGTCGCTGTTGACCACGTACACATATCCATCATCACTGCTTGATGAAATTCATCTGCGTTGTCTTCTCAGAGGCATGCTGTCACTTGGTTCACCTTTCCTTGTACTCTTCTTCCTATTAGTGAGCAGGTCTTTCTCCTGGTTTTGATGTGTGGCGTTCTCTGACTGGACGGCACACTTTGGCGTATGGTTTTGCTTTTACACAGGCTTTGACTCCTTTCCCTTAGCTGCGACAGTTCACCTGGGTGTGGAATATTTCCCTCCGCAGTTCCTACATTGTAGTTTCCTGTTGTTCTTCTCTGTGGTGTCTTTTGTTGCGCTAACATTCTGGGTGTGCCGTTCTTGAAATGCAGTGCATCTAATTGGCAGCGGCTGCCTCCTTCTTCAATCCCTCTGCTTGCTGTTCAGAAGATCTCTAGCCATTCTCCCGTAGTCTAACAGAGCAATCTAAGGTCATGTCTGCGTTCTCTCAGCCTCTTTCTGCGCAGCCTAGAAAGTGCAGCTCTTGTACACTTGTGATTTTGATTCTCACTACTATCTTGGTAATTCACAGTCTTTCTTTTTTTTTTTTTTTATGGCCTAGAATTGCGAAGTCTGGTTTGATAGCGTGTCTAGATCTCACCTGGATGCTGCCCGTGGGCTTTCCTGAACTGACACGAGGTATTGGGTTGTTCTTTTTGGGTGAGAAGGATCCATGTGCTTTGTCTTTGTTGGAGTCTAACATCACTTGCTCAGCACTTTCTCTCTTTTCCTCTCTCCGTTGTTGTTGTTTTTTTTTTTTTTTTTTTTTTTTTTTTTTTCGTGAGAGAGATGCTGATGCAAGTGATGATTACGACGCCACAAAGACAAAGCTACATGGATACTTCTCACCCAAAAAAGAACACCCAATACCTCGTGTCAAGTTCAGGAAAGCCACGCAGCATCCAGGTGAGGACTCTAGACACCTATCAAACCGACTTCGCATTCTAGCCAAAGACTGTGAATTTACCAATGTTGATAGGAGATCAAAATCACAAGTGAATACAGAGCTGCACTTCTCTAGGCTGCGCAAGGCAAGGCGCTGAGAGAACCAGGACATGACCTTGATGCTCTGTTAGACCTTAGGGAGAATGCTAGAGACTCTCTGAACCAGCAAGCAGAGCGGCATTGAAAGAAGGAGCAGCCGCTGCCATTAATGCACTGCATTTCAAGAACGGCAAACACCAGCATTGTAGCAAACCGACGCACAGAGAAGAACACAGGAAAATCACAATGTAGAACTTTACGGAGAAAATATCCCACACCAGTTGACTGTCCAGCATAAGTGGAAAGGAGTTGCAAAGCCTGTGCTAAGCAAAACCACTTTACGCCAAAGTGTGCGCTGCCAGTCAGGAGAACGCCAACACATCAAAACCAGGAAAAGACACTGCCTCACTTATAGGGAAGAGTACAAAGGAAGCGGAACCCAAAGTGACAGCATGCTCTGAGAAGACACGAGAGATTCATCAAGCAGATGAATGATGGATATGTGTACGTTGGTTCAACAGCGACGCATGTGTGAAACAGCCCCAGACTCACGTCAAGCGCTGAACGGCGTCAGAGTGGGAGGATGCTAATCGACTCAGGCAGCAGCTGTGAAGAAGTGTTCAACACACTCAAACCAAAGCCGAGCTCCAGCCACAGTCAAAATCAAGATCTTCTCCTCATGGCTCTGAGAATGCCCCATCATCGGTACATTCACATGCATGTCCAGGGCAACACACAAGCAACACAGAGGAGCATTCCTATGTTTTCAAATGGTGATGGACTTTCCCTGCTTAGCAATGCAACAGCCAATGAAACTTGGACTGATCCAGATCATCAGTGCTGTCCAAACACACCACCCCAGCAGTTCGTACTTTTGCCAGACGACCTGATTGAGACTTACCGTATCCTTGAGCCTATTCACTGTTGATAGAGAAAGCCTGGACCGAATTCCAGGTGAAAACTTACACACCAACCCTGACATTCCAACCAACGTGCCAGCCACACAGATGGGGCCATTCCATTGTTGCAGAAAGGTCCGAACTGAGCTCAAAACTAGAGGATCATGAATAATTGAAATGGGATCTGGACCAACACCCTGGGTGTCCCGATCGTTGACACCGCCAAAAGCCTAAGACCCTGACAAATCAGGATGCTGCGTTGATATGCGTCAAGCAAATACAGCCATCCAACATGAACGCCACATCACGGCCACGAGATGATGGATCCATGAGCTCACGGTGCAAAGGTCTTCTCGAAGCTGGACCTCGACAAAAGGCTACACCAAGCTTGAGCCTAGATCACTAGATCCGATACGATCACCACATTCAACATACCACTCCGGGCTGAGACGGGTACAAGCACCTGAACTTTGGCATATCTACCGCTGCTGAAGTGTCCAGAACGCCATATGTTCATACACTGCAAGGCATTCATGGCTGTGCAGAACCTTAGTGATGACATTATAATCTACGGTGGCCCACAAGAGGCACATGATGACTTTACTGACAGCCGTTTCTTATTACTTCCTGGTAATTAATGAAGGCATACGTGATCTCCCTGTCTGTTTCTTTATATTCTTGGACTATTATTGTGCTTTAGTTATTTCAGTCTGTTTTATGGTGTTTAGATTGTTGATCCTGCGTACCTATGAGCGTTTGAATGTTTGGATTTTTAGTTGTTGTTTTTTTGGTAGCTTATGTAGTTTCAGGTCGTCTCTTAGTCCTATGCCGGTTCAACAGACTCAAAGTGGGATGACACCAAACCGCAACAAAATGTGAGTTCACAAGCAGCACCTTGAGTTTCTGCGGCTTTCATATTCTCTGCTGATGGAATTATCAGCAGACCCCAAGAAAGTGTTCAGTGTCACTGGGCCATCCCAGGAGCCATGACCCCAAAGAACCCAGAGAAGTCAGAAGTCTTCTCAACCATTCACAGCGGCCGCCTCCGTGAGCTGACTGAGAAAAGAAACTCGTGGCAGTGGGGCCTGGACAAGTGACATCGCTCCAGAAAGCTCAAAGACAGTCTGACAAGTGACAGCCACCATGCGTACTTTTGATCCAAAGAAAGAGAGGAACTCATCGTTGATGGAAGTCCAGTAGGCCTGGGCGCTATCTCCGTCAAAAGTAAAAAGAAGAAGAAACGCATCAATAGCATCATGCCAGCCGCGGCCCTCCCAGCGAGTGTTAGAGAAGAGGTATTCACAAACAGAACGGAAGCCTTGCCATGTGGGAGCTGCGGAGCACTTCCATCTGTATATAATCACGAACATCCTTCACCATTGGTAACTGACCACAAGCCGCTGGAGCTGATATGGAACAACCCAAGGTAAGCACCTGCTCGGGACTCGAGAGCATGGGGACTCAGACTTGCAGCCATAAACTTCGAGTCAGAAAAGGAGCTAAATCCAGCTGACTAATGTCCAGACACTCTTATTCCAGCTGCAGCATGTCCGAGAACACAAGAGCGTTCCAAGGTTGCAGAAGAGTATGTCAACTTTGTTAGCACTGCAAGCAACACCGAAGCGAAGACACTGCAAAGAATTAAAAAGTGAGACATTAAAGTCTTAGTCGACTCTTTATAGGTCACTCCAACCGGAGTTATACTGCTAGTCATAATCGATGATTACACACCTGCACCGGTTGTCATCCGCTCCACCTCAGCAAACACAGTCATACCGAATCATGGACAAATTCTTCTCCATTGTTTTGGATCCCCAGGGTTGGCATATGGACCTTCCATTTCAAACAGCATCCAGTTCTCCGAGTTGCCAACTACTTGGGATTTCTACATAAGAAAATAACACCTTCTTATGGCCACAAGCCAATGCCACAGTGAGAGATTCATGCGCACCCTCGGAAAAGTAATTTAGAATCGCACAGATGCAAGGCGGATGCCATGGAGACAACAGCTGAACGTCTTCCTTCGTGAGTCAGATCCACGCCCCACATACACTGGTACATCACCTGCCGCTGGCTGTATCTTTCAATGATGACATACCAAAATACCCTCAGCAAACGAACACGCTTCCCTAGGCTGAGTTAAGATGGTACGCGGGAAAAGACGCGAGCAAGAAGCAAAGATGAAGATTCGTTCCGATGTTCGACGACAGCCACACCTTCACCATTTCATGCCAGGTGACACTGTCTTTATGTCCAACTGAAACGGGAAAACAAGCTCACCACTCCATACAAAGCGCGAGCCCACTCACAGTCATAAATGTCAAAGGCTCCATGGTGACAGCAAACGGGAAAGAATGGATACACCATCACCAGCGAACAGTCATTCTTCAAGAAAGATTTGACGAGACAAAATTCGAGATCCTCTGATTGGACTTAGGTTTAGATGACAGTGATGAGGCAAGCCTAACTACACCTCCGCAGCAGAACAGAAGTGACCTTCCAAATTGGTTTATTGTTAAAAGAGTTTATCCATTCCTCTTGCAATGGGTCTAATTTACATTTTACATCCGGTGATGCATTTAGAGTGCATGACGTAAGTCCAATGCACTTAGTCCACTGGATAGCGAACTCCAACCTGAATAGCGACTTTGTACAGGATGAGCTACAATATGAAGGCTGCTGATGTGCCATGATTTGAACAGTTACGATATCTTGGGGTAATCTGTAAGCATTAATGCTACGACATTATTTGAGCACAACCACAGTGCGAGAATATTTTAAGGTATTAAAACACACACACTCCTGCCCAACTCATAAAAATACTGACAGAACCTTACAAACTAAAGATCTTGCCCTTTGGCACATTGGTATTCAGCTGGTGACATTTCGTTATTCAGCTAATGGAAATTGAATTACTTACTTTACATTTGATTTTTTATTCTCCTTGCTTTTCATGATAATTTGAAGTAGCTGAAATGTGCCTTACTTACACAGTAAAGTAATTATTTTTTTTACCTTTTCATTCCATTCAATTTACAACAGCTTCCACTCACTACTGTGAGGTTCACAATGAAATATAGAAATAAATTTATTATACTTGTTTTCAGCGCTCATATAATGTTCGTGTCCCTCATTATAAACCTAACCCATATGAAAAACACATAAACAATGCACCAAGTGTCTGATTCAACACGATTTGTTTGTATGTTCTGTCATTCAATCAAGTGTCAAGGCTTTGCTGTCCAAGACACTATTCTACGTCTATGGCGTGTCCATAAGCGCTATTACTGTATGCGGTGAGCGATGAAACCGGGTCACC
>PIJE02000139.1:311703-469203 GCA_002895965.2 Coryphaenoides rupestris
CTTTTCAGATGGATCCGCTAAAAGCATGCCATGTCTTTGGCGGCGTGGTGTGGTGTTTGGTGGAGCACAAAGGACCCCGCAGTGGCGATCAGCTGAGAGGCTGTGTGGTCCGTTGAGATATTCACTCTGTTGGACGCTCAATAGCCACGCAATGGCCGCCTCCAGAGCTAAGGAAATGTCACAACACTCTCTCTCTCTCTCTCTCTCTCTCTCAGCAGGTGGTGGGAAAGAAAAAACAATTTATCAATTTATCCATTCGAGGTTTCTTCATGAGCGCAGTGAGTGTTAAAAATAAATGCATGTGTCCAAACCCTGCCAGAGGCTTTCGTGAAGTTGGACGGTAAGACCGAGATAGCAGGATGAAAATATAATATGCCGTATGTGGACATCGTCAGAACTCAATAGATCTTCTCCTACTTCAATACTTAAACACAGCGCCGGTTCTCCTGCTTAAAGGCAATACGAAGCCAGGCCACAGGAGGAAAGTATAGCACGTCTCGGTGGTTGTACAATAAGGCATCGTGTCTCATAGAAAATGGCGTCAGACTCATTTTCTGTGCGTGCAGTAACAACAAGTTTCTGTTTCCTCACCATTGTTTTCACACAACGGTGCAGCCTGCTCTTGCGTTGTCTCTCAGACTGACTTCGGCCCTGAGGGGAGCGGTTACTTCATGAAGTGTTTTGTGTATCGTCAATCCACTTATGGTCAAAAACTGCAGTTATTTCAGTTTTGAGTTGATTACTCGACTATTTGTATTACTACTAAACGTAACTGCTTTCTTTCAGGTCAGCGAACATCGTCAAACTAAAACATTTGCAGCGCAACATAAGATAAGATAAGATAAAACTTTATTAAGGAAATTCTTGTGCCAGAGGTTGCATAGCAATAGAATAATAATATTAAGATATTAAGAATATTAAGAATATTGCACATGAAGATGAAAGGTAATGTAGCATGGTAATATAGCAAGGATAATATTGAGAAGAAGTATTGCACATGACATTAAGAATATTGCACATGATGATGAGAGGTAATATTGAGAGGTAGTATTGCACATGATATTGAGAATATTGCACATGATGTTGGGTAGTAATATTAATATCGCACATGATATTGAGAATACTGCGCATGATGTCGAAAGGGAATATTGCACAATAGTGTTCACAGTGTCTTATGTTTCAACTGTCCTTCCTGCAGAAGGGGGAGGAGTTATATAGTTTGATGGCAGAAAGGACCTCCTGTGGCGTTCTGTGGTGCACCTCGGTAGTCTACGGCTGAAGGTGCTCTGGTATGACTCATTTCATAGCTTTTATAAATGTGTACAAGGTTTAATTATGATTAGAACTAAGATTAGTTTCTGATTGTTATTGTCTCAACCCACGGAGCTCAGAATGCACTGATTCTTACATATAGTACCTTTAAGTTAGAATACAAATAAAACACGGGCAAAGCTCTGCCTACTCTGCCTCATTTATTTTCTTAATTCTTAATAATAATTTATCACACTCCTCTTTTTCCAGTTAATTTAAAAAACAGTTGGGGTTACTGTTCCATCTGCATGTTGTAAGAACGCCTGCCTGCAGCAGTAGCGACAAGGCCACAAATCACACAGCAAGTCAATTATTACCAATTAAAACACCGCGCCACACACACACACACACACACACACACAGTGCGTACAGGATGCTTGCCCTTTGTATAGGAGACAAATTCAATGCATGCACCATTAAACTGCATGCACACTTACAAATGAACAAACTAATTGTTTCTGAGAGGGTCAACTTGAGTCTTGCTGTTGGGTTTTGAGACGTGCATCGCAGTGCGTCTCATGATTTGAATTACTAATGGAGTTCAGCAGTCTGATGGTGCTGGTGTGTTTGTTGATGTCTGTTAAGGAGACACTGGCAGCACTCTATACATGTATTTGTTTGAACAGTAGTCCGAGTGTATGACCCCCTCCCTCCCCACTCATTCAATAATTGGAGAAGCCAGAGTAGGACCTCTTGTCACAGTATAACACATGATTTGGTCAAATGTGTGTCTCTAGATCTGGTGGAAATAAGTCGTGCAATAAGTAAATCCTGAGAAAATAAGTATTCATTGTATTCATTGCTGTTGACCTTGACATTCGATTGTTGTTGACCTTCAGAATATAATATTATATAATATTATATTGTACAATACATTAGCATGTTAAGTTTAGTTGTCAGCAAACCTCAAGTGATATAACATTTTGCAATGAGAAAATATTACAAAAGCAGTGCAGGATGTCAAACATTTTATCTGCCGTCTTGAACCCATCAGTGGGGAGACATGGTGTCCAGCAAGGAAGCAATGTATTGTTTTTCCAATCAATATGTTCTAATATAGACGGCTAAAAGCTCCTGTAGAACACCCATTAATGATCCTGCACTGTCAGCCCCTTGTGCCGGCAGGCCTTTTAATAGAGAGACTAGGGTGACCAGGTTCATGCTCACGCACATACAGTATATGCGCTTACGGACACGCCATAGACGTAGAATAAGTGTCTTGGACAGCAAAAGCCTTGACACTTGATTGAATGACAGACATACAAACAAATCAGTGTTGAATTCAGACACTTGGTGCATTGTTTATGTGTTTTCATTGGGTTAGGTTATAATGAGGGACCGAACATTATATGAGCGCTGAAAACAAGTATAATAATATTATTCTATATTTCATTGTGAAAATCGGAACTCACAGTAGTGGAGTGGAGGCTGTTGTAAATTGAATGGAATGAAAGGTAAAAAAAATATTACTTTACTGTGTAATGTTAGGCACCATATTCAGCTACTGTCAAATATAATCATGAAAATGCAAGGAGAATACAAATCAAATGTAAGTGAGTAATTCATTTTCCATTAGCTGAATAACGACAATGTCACCAGCTGAATACCAATTGCCAAAGGCAAGATCTTTAGTTTGTAAGGTTCTGTTCAGTATTTTTATGAGTGGGCAGGAGTGTGTGTTTTTAATACCTTAAATATTCTCCACTGTGGTTGGTGCTTCAAATAATGTCGTACATTAATCTTACAGATTACCCGAGCTATATCGTAACTGTTCAAATCATGGCACATTCAGCCATGCCTTCATATTTAGCTCATGCCTGTACAAAGTCTGCTCATTCAGTTGAGTTGCCATCAGTGACTAAGTGCATTGACTTACGTCATGCACATCTAATGCATCAGTCGGATGTAAATGTAAATTAGACCCATTGCAAGAGGATGGATAACCTTTTACCAATAAACCAATTGGAGGTCGTCTGTTCTGCCTGGCGGAGGTGTAGTTAGGCTTGCCTCATCACTGTCATCTAAACCTAAGTCCATCAGAGGATCTGGAATGTCTTGGTCAATCTTCTTGAAGAATGAACTGTTCCTGGTGATGGTGTATCCATTCTTTCCGGCTGTCACCATGGAGCCTTTGACATTTATGACTGTGAAGTGGCTCCGCTTTGTATGGAGTGGTGAGCTTGTTCCGTTTCAGTTGACGACATAGGACAGTGTCACCTGGCATGATGGTAGAAGGTGTGGCATGTCGTCAAACATCGGAACGAATCTTCATCTTTGCTTTTGCCTCGCTGTCTTTCCTGCGTACCTCTTCATCAGCAGGGATGGTGTTCGGATTTGCTGAGGGTATTTTGGTATTCATCTGACGTTGAAAGATCAGCCCGGCAGGTGATGTACCAGTGGTACTGTGGGGTGTGGATCTGTACTCACGAAGGAAGACGTTCAGCTGTTGTCTCCATGGCATCCCTTGCATCTGTGCGATTCTAATTACTTTTCCGAGGGTGCGCATGAATCTCTCAGCTGTGGCATTGGCTTGTGGCCATAGAGGTGTTATTTTCTTATGTAGAAATCCCAAGTAGTTGGCAAACTCGGGGAACTGGCTGCTGTTGAATGGAGGTCCATTGCCAATCTTAACAACCCTGGGGATTCCAAACATGGAGAAGAATTTGTCCATGATTGGTATGACTGTGTTTGCTGAGGTGGAGCGGATGACCTCAACAACCGGGCAGCGTGTGTAATCACCGATAATGACTAGCAGATATTCTCCGGTTGGGAGTGGACCATAGAAGTCTGCACTAAGACTTTTAATGTCTCACTTTTTATTTCTTGCAGTGTCTTCGACCTTCGGTTGTTGCTTGCAGTGCTACCAAAGTTGACATTTACTCTTCTGCAACCTTGGACGCTCTTGTGTTCTCGGACATCTGCACTGGAATAGAGTGTCTGGACATATAGTCAGCTGGATTGTCAGCTCCTTTTCTGCACTCGAAAGTTGTATGGCTGCAGTCTGAGTCCCCATCTCTCGATCCGAGCAGGTGGCTTTGACCTTGGGTTGTTCCATATCAGCTCCAGCGGCTTGTGGTCAGTTACCATGGTGAACGGATGTTCGTATATATACAGATGGAAGTGCTCGCAGCTCCACATGATGGCAAGGGCTTCACGTTCTGTTTGTGAATACCTCTTCTCTACATCGCTGAGGGCGTGGCTGGCATATGCTATGATGCGTTTCTCTTCTTTTTCCTTTTGACGGAGGATAGCGCCCAGGCCTACTGGACTTCCATCAACGATGAGTTCCATCTCTTTCTTTGGATCAAAGTATGACATGGTGGTGTCACTTGTCAGACTGTCTTTGAGCTTCTGGAGCGCTGTCACTTGTTCATGGCCCCACTGCCACAGAGTTTCATTTCTCGTCAGCTCACGGAGCGGCGCTGTGATGGTTAAGAAGACTTCTGACTTCTCCTGGGTCTTTGGGGTCACTGGCCTCGTGGATGGCTGACACTTTCTTGGGGTCTGCTGAAATTCCATCAGCAGAGAATATGAAACCGAAGAACTCAAGGTGCTGCTTGTTGAACTCACATTTGTTGCGGTTGAGTGTCAGTCCACTTTGAGTCTTTTGAACACGGCTGTCAGAGCATCATCATGTGCCTCTTGTGAGGCACCGTAGATTATAATGTCATCACTAAGGTTCTGCACACCATGAATGCCTTGCAGTGTATGACATATGGCGTTCTGGAACACTTCAGCAGCGGATGATATGCCAAAGTCAGGTGCTTGTACTGTCTCAGCCCCGAGGTGAGTTGTGAATGTGGTGATGTATCGGCTCTCAGGATCTAGCTCAAGCTGGTGGTAGCCTGTTGTGAGGTCCAGCTTCGAGAAGACCTTTGCACCGATTGAGCTCATGGATCACAATCATCCATCGTGGGCGTGATGTGGCGGTTCATGTTGGAGGCTGTTATTTGCTTGACGCATATCAACGCAGAAATCCCTGACTTTGTCAGGGTCCTTTAGCTTTGGCGGTGTCACGATCGGCGACACCCAGGGGTTGTCAGATACCATTCAATTATATCATCATCCTCTAGCTTTTTGCAGCTCCAGTTTCGACTTTCTGCCGAACATGGAATGGCACCCATCTGTGTGGCTGGCACGTTGGTTGGATGTCAGGGTTGGTGTGTAGTTTCACCTGGAAATTCGTCAGCTTTCCTATCACAGTGAATAGCTCAAGGTAAGGTAAGTCTCAATCAGGTCGTCTGCAACAGTACGACTGCTGGGTGGTGTTGACAGCACTGATGATCTGGATCAGTTCCAAAGTTCATTGGTGTTGCATTGCTAAGCAGGGAAAGTCCATCACCATTGAAAACATAGAACATGCTCTCTGTGTTCTTGTGTGTTGCCTGGACATTGCATGTGAATGTACCGATGATGGGTAGGCATTCTCCAGAGCCATAGGAGAAGATCTTGATTTTTGACTGTGCTGACGCCTCGGGCTTTGGTTTGAGTGTGTTGAACACTTTCCTCTATGTTCACAGCTGCTTCCTGAGTCGATTAGCACTCCCACTCTGACGCCGTTCAGGCTTGACGTGAGTCCTGGGGCTGGTTTCACACATGCGTCGCTGTTGACCACGGAAACATATCAATCATCACTGCCCTTGATGAATCTCTGCGTGTCTTCCTCAGGAGGCATGCGTCACTTGGTTCACCCTTCCCTTGTACTCTCTTCCTATAGTGAGCAGTGTCTTTCTTCCTGGTTTTGATGTGTTTGGCGTTCTCTGACTGGAGCGCACACTTTGCGTAGTGGTTTTGCTTTACACAGGCTTTGCACTCCTTTCCCTTAGCTGGACAGTCACCTGGGTGTGGATATTTCCCTCCGCAGTTCCTACATTGTGAGTTTCCTGTGTTCTTCTCTGTGCGTCGGTTGGCTACATGCTGGTGTTTGCCGTTCTTGAAATGCAGTCATTAATTGGCAGCGGCTGCTCCTTCTTCAATGCCTCTGCTTGCTGTTCAGAGATCTCTAGCATTCTCCTAGGTCTAACAGAGCATCTAAGGTCATGTCTGGTTCTCTCAGCGCTCTCTGCGCAGCCTAGATGAAGTGCAGCTCTGTATCACTTGTGATTTGATCTCACTATCAACATTGGTAAATTCACAAGTCTTTGCTAGAATGCGAAGTCTGGTTTGATAGGTGTCTAGAGTCTCACCTGGATCTGCGTGGCTTTTCCTGAACTTGACACGAGGTATTGGGTGTTTCTTTTTGGGTGAGAAGTATCCATGTAGTTTGTCTTTGTTGGCGTCGTAATCATCACATTGCATCAGCCAGCGTATCATAGATGTCCGTGACACTCTTTCTCCAGCTAGATGTAGCACAGTGCTCTTTTCCTTGCTTCCGAAGTGATGTTCATTGCTATTATGTAATTTTCGAAATGTTGAATCCACTTGTTCCACCGCGTTCAGAGAGAACTTGGATCTGTTTCAGTGTCAAACGGCTGAATAGCTGCATGGCTTATTAATGCTGACTGCATGGTGCTGATTAGCCTAGCTAGCTCTTGCTAGCTACCACGTTAGCACTCACTTTTCAGGCTTCTTTCTCGACAGATTTCCTCCTTTTTATTCAAAAGTTGTCATTGGAGTTAGTTCCATTTGAAATCCTCGTCGCCATTGTAATATTCTTAGCCAAGGAATATTGAAATAAAGAGATGCAACCGAGTTGCCGTTTATGGCTGTTTACTAGCAACTGCGCATGGTACCGAGTATCCGACTGACTACCTGGTAATCCTATGCCTAGTGTAATACACCACCTCACATATAGGTGTCGCCTGGTGCATGCCTTGTCTATTACAAAGCCTTGCTAAATAAAAGAATGTACTGTGGTTGAATGTACTCACCCTGTAAAAACGTATAGGCTAAACACAAAATCATCACACCCTGTTGTAGTGAACTCTTTCTGCTACTACCAGGTTCGTGGAGAAGAAACACATTAAACTAAACTAAACGCTAAACTACACCATTGGCACTGCCATTCAGGCGCATCTCACAGAAAGCTTGGGGAAAAAGTTAATTTATTTTACTTGGCAACGGAAGCAATGTAACATTCAGCAGTACTTCAGACAAACTGGAGACATATTTTACCACCAGGTGTGAGCGTGATTAGCCATTCCAAGCAGGTTTCAAAAACCGGTTTCATCTCCGGTTTCTGACTTCACAAGTGGAAGTGTCCTGCCAGATCGATGCTGGATAGATCAGCCTACCAGCCTACCCCAGTGGACTGTATCAACTGGTAGGCTGATCTATCCACCATACATCTGGGTGGACACTTGTGATGTAAAAAACTGCTTGGAAGGGCTAATCACACTGACACCTGGTGGTATCATAGGAGTCCTTTAAGTAAAAGTAAAACAACTCATTGTAAAAATTGCTCAAAACTAGTACACAAAAAAAAGAGAGTACGGGTTTGTGTCCACAGATCGCGACCTCAGCACTGGAAGCGTCTATTCTCAATCCAAACCCTATGAAGTTCAGTGTTTACAGCACTCAGAGTCCTTGGCACAGAAACGCCCTGGGCGTTCAGCGTTATTTGTTGCTCCGCTCCCAGCGCTCTCAGTTGAAAATAGTTCAACTTTTGGAGAAGCGCTGCGGGACGACGATATCAACACTGTGGGGAAACGCTTGAAGAAGAAGCACTTGAGAAGCACTCCGAAAAGGAGGTTGTGTGCACTGTGACCTAAAAAAGCGCATTCTGTGGACAGCGGACGAGACCTATTGAGGACTGTAAAGAGCATGAACATTATGACTCATTATTATGTGAACAGAACTAACTATGTGTTGAGCTGCTCCAGCCCTGCGGGATCTTTGGCTGATCTGATTTCATCTAAAAAGGACCGACTCTGCATCATTTCTTCTGACGTAACAGTGAACTTTCCTTTTAGTTGTAACATGATTGACCTGATAATTCTTCACTTATCCAAGCGAGAGCCTGTCTGCGAGCAGCAATTTTGGTTTCAATTGCATATGGCAGGCCGCAAATCACAGACAACAGAGGGAGCTAGACGCAGCAATAATGTGAGCCCTATTCATATAAGAAAAATAAGCTTTTTGCAATTGAAAAAAAAACGATTCAATGAGACACTGTTGTGCATCTCTCTGTTCCCCTGTTCCCTCTGCTTTTATCTGATTATTTATCCATATATCCATATATATAAGATTCAAATATATATATATACAGAATATCCTTTTGTTAAGACCTGTCCATAAGTAAGGAATGTGTGCATGTAGATAAGAGAGCCCCTATCTTCATAGACTATCATTATAATCTAACACTGTGAAACATGGCCATTACAATGTTCTGCTGTCTGTTAAGCAAATTAAATACAAGATTTTGTCAGCAGCATACAAGCATTCCTCTCTACTACGGGTTGTATTCCCATTGAAGTGGTTTTTGTTCTACCCAGAATCCTCTGCCGTCATGTTGGATTTGACTTCATTTAGGCAATGGAAAGAAGTCATTGCATATGTATACAATGTAAATACATGTCTATCATGTAGATAGACTGCTGGATCCCTTGCGACCACGCTGAAAACCAGGTCAAACTCCTGGACTCCTGTCTAATTTGCCCAAAACACATGTGTTTCTCTGTATGTGAAACTATACCAAAATGCAATACAGCTCCCCACAGTCTCCACACTGGATGGGAATTTGAGGACAAGACGCAACAACTTTTTCAATCAACGTTGCGCACACTGCAGTTTTTTACGCTGTCATTTTCTAGCTAGAGGTAGGCCTGGCTGCAGTGCTGAAAGCGTGGCGCTAGACTGAGTCTGAGTTAAGGGGAGGAAAGTGTACCAGACACTCCTTGCAGCCAATCGGAGGATATTTTCTGTTCCTTAACTACCTCGCCGTCGGCCTAAAGCAGACGGATCCGGCTGACTGCGGCAGTTGTCCATCAATCCTGCACTCAGACTATCCCCCCCTAAGTCCCAGAGCTACTTTCAGTTACCCTGCTATACGCTCGCTGAACGTGTGGATTCCCACAAGAGAAGAGAAAAAAAATGAAAAGAATAAATGCCAGAAGCATTCAAAGATTATATTCCAGGATGTTTTTTCTTATCCTTGGTTGCACATCATCCTCCTCTCTACTTCTGAGGGAAGTGTATCCTCTACATAAATATCCAACTGTACATGAAAGCAAATGATTGGTATGGTCTGAAATACTGCATCCATTTCTTCACCCTGCAGCAGCCTTGCTTCTCAGATATAGTCATCATATTAAACCCAGGCTTCCTATTGGACGGCTGTGTGCCTTGTAGAATCACACATGAAGAGATGCTTGCTCATAGGTTGAAGGAGCATGTCTCTTTTGCCATTGATTACACTGAACATGTTTGGGGAGAATTTTGCAGTTCATGCCGGTTGATTCTTGACAAACCTTCAAAATTGGCTCTTGCAAGAGCTAAACCCACCCCACCACACACACACACACACACACACACACACACACACTCAAACCATTATTTGTGACCGTTCCATCCTTTGTGACAAACGAGAGCAGTACACTTCCAATTACACACCCTTGTTTTCTTAAATCAAATTTCAATCTCCAATCTGTCATGTCAATCAGCTGACATGTACAAAAGTGCAGTCTCGAAGTGTCAAAACTCTCGCCGGTCTGTCCTAATCCAGAGATAATCAAATCTCTCTTGTTTTAGTCTTTCTCTCCCCGGCTCCTCCACCCCTGTGTGTTCCTTCCCCAGCTGTCTTTGCCTGCCTCGCCAGCCTCACCGTGTCGCATGCTGATTACTCCGCCCTCAGATCCCAGCACCCCCACCCCACCAGTTCCTCGCCGTCTCAGAGGAAGCGTTCAATATTTATCCGCTGTAATGATTGTTGTTGCGGGGCTTGAACTGATCTAAACTTAACTTTCATTATTTTCGCACTACTTGAATGGGGCACCACTTCTGACAATATAACTAGGGATGCACCGATACCACTTTTTTTCAGACCGAGTACAAGTACAAGTACTTACATTTGGGTACTTGCCGATACCGAATACCGATACCGAGTACTTAATAAAACCATTTACAGTTCTAATGACTTTGAAAACATGTTTTTATTTTCAATCAGATGTTCCTCACTTTCTGACTGTGAAACAAATTAAACAAATATAACTTCAATTAATAATTAATAAATTAATAATTTCAATTAAATGTAACCTATTCAGAACCATCCAACATACGTCAGTCGGATATTCGGTACCAAGGACGTGTTGCTGTTTAGACATTGGTTGGACATCACAGATGTTGCCGCAAGGAATGCGCCAATGATGACGCTTTCCCGTGAGACGCTGGCTCCGAGTTCAGCGTCTCTTGGTGGGGGGGGGGGGGCCTCCGTTAAATTCGCGGTTCTGATGGGGGGTTCTCCGTTAATTCGCGGTTCTTGAAATGGGGGGGGTTCTCCGTTAATTCGGCGGTTCTGCATGGGGGGGTGCTCCGCTTAAAATTCGCGGTTCTGATGGGGGGGCTCTGTTAATTTGGCGGTTCTGCATGGGGGGCTCCGTTAATTTCGCGTTTCTGATCTCATGCGATCTCTCGTTGCTATTAAACATCCATAAAACGCCAAAACTTCGTTGCATCTCTTTTATTTCAATATTTCCTGGCTAAGAACTATTACAGGTTAACGTTGCGTGTGCAAATGGTATCGTGCGTTGTATCGGAGTAGTTTAACGAGTACGAGTACGGAGCTACATGAGCACAGTATCGGACCGATGCCATGTGAGAATATAACCCATGTGAGATATTATATTATACGATAAAGATTAATTCACCTCGGCATTTTAATGTGTCCGAAGTCGAAGTTGTTGTCCAAAATCAGTGATTCTACGATCCATCAAACACAACCACTACTTCCTCCGTGTTCATGCAAAACCCTAACTTGATTGATCCTACTAAACCCTAGCTTGAATGGCCGTACTAAATCCTAACTTGATTGGCCGTACTAAATCCTATAACGTGATTGGCTGTGCTAAATCCTACATTTATCGGCCGAACTAAATCCTACAACTTGATTGGCCGTACTAAATCCTACAACTTGATTGGCCGTACTAAATCCTATAACTTGATTGGCCATACTACTGTAGACCCTAGCCTTAATAGCTATACTCTAAATTTACATTTACATTCAACAAATCAACAATTTTCCGACTTTCAGCTACGGTTGTGCACTCTGGAGACTTGGTTTTGTTGTCGTTTCACTGGGCCGGTCAGATCTCTCCTGAGACTCTGCAGACCCAGTCGGTCCCGTGACATTTCTGGTCCGTTTCATCAGGTTAGCGTGTGGTTGCTGCCCGTCCAGATACAAACTGCAGTCGTCTCTTGGCACAGACTGGGAAATCGCCGTCTCAAGAGTTTTGCTTCAACTTTCTGAACTTTAACAAACTTTCTGAAATGTAACAAACATTGTTGGTAGACGTGATCTAGTCGATAATTCGATTAACATTTAGTGTGCTTTCTAAAAATGTGACCACATGGATGAACACAATCAAAATCCCTTCTAGTCCAATAAATTACATTACCACAATATGTGATTGTGGAATAGAGTTACAAAGCATGCATTGCATTTTTTATCTAAACTTTTAAAGTCTAAACTTAACTTAGTCTAAACTTAATTTAATCTAAACTTAACTAATTCAAACATTTACCATCAGTAGAGTAGAGAGAGAGAGGACAAAGAGGAAGTGTGGGGCTTCCACACATGTTCTGTACTGTCCTGTTTCAGGAGGGGGAGCTGGGAGGGGTAGGCAAGAGGTAGAGAGACAAAGGGGATGTATAGAACGAAAGAGACACACTATGGTTTCTCAAATAGGATTCCAAGAAACACATCATAGCACATATCCTTTTTCTTCATGTTTTTCACAGTCCACGGCGTTGTTGATCGTCCTTGTGAGGATGACATTGTATTTGTATGTATAATTGTATGTGGGACAGTGTGCATCTCAGGAATGCCTGGGAGATGACCAATGACCCTGGACTGAAGTGTGTAATCAAAAGCAGCGCAGCCTTGGTCTATATCATCCTACCGTCATCATCATCCCAACACTGGCTGTTTGGAGACACACAAGTAGATATACCTGTCCTTGTCACAGGCCACATTTGCACACACACACACGCACACACACACACACACACACACACACACACACACACACACACACGCAACGTTCTGCCATAGATACAGGGAGTGGCAGAGTAATACAGGTGGAGTGAGTAATGAAACAAACACAATCCAACGATGAAACATACTTTATTAATGCCAGACAGGAAAGATCATAAAATGGGATTTGATGCAGTCGAATGAGTCCAACCAAGAAGAATAAATATAACGTCGTGGTGGTGTCTGCAACGGCCATCAAGCATCAAATTAAAAGTCAAATCAACTTTATTTGTATAGCACTTCACTCACAAGACAGTTGATCCAAAGTGCTTTACAGCGCACACAGAGGGAAAGCAATGACTGAATGACTGTAGTACCTGCTGAATTGAACTGGAGAACAACCAGGGGCTTGTCCATCACCTCTAATTGTAATTAAAGGAGTCTCTGTATGCATGTATGTCCATCCATCGATTTTCTCAACAACCGTTCGTCAATCGACTCTACACTTGGCGCATATATTGTTGAGGACCCAAGGAAGTGCAGTAGTGTCGAGTGTCACAGGGCACAAGGCCAAGCGAACAGGGCACATAACTAATGAACATCATGTGATACTAACACATGATGTACTAACAACAATGACAATTAACAAAAACTGTGTAAACATGTATTCATCTAAAAATCAATACATGATGGTGATCAGTTACAAAATTGAATGATGATCCACGGTTTTTTTCACCGTGGATCGTTTTTTTTTGGTCTAGTCCTGATTGAAAGTTGTGATTCATAATTATGATTAGTCCTGATTGATAGTTCCGATTAGTTGAGATTGATGGTTCAAATTGATGGTTCTGATTCATAGTTCTGATTAGTTATGATTGATTCAAGATTCAAGAAGTTTAATTGCCATGTACACGTACAGGATGTGCAGTGAAATTAAAATTAAAATGAAAGTGGCGATGCCCAGTGGAATGTGCAAATATCACAAATATCACAATTGAAGGAGAAATCAGAATCAGAATATCCACACTATTTACAGCCTTTACAGCAAAAAGCAGGCAGAGGCAAAACAGCAAACATATAAACAAGTAGGCATATCAACAGCAAGGCAATATAAAAAATGTATTCTCAAGTTATGCAGTAAACTATGTGTATGGTTGCATGTACTGTGTACTACCTATATGTGTGTGTGTGTGTGTGTGTGAGTGAGTGTGTGTGCATGGGAGTGGGCAGTGGGGCGGCCCTAGTGAGGTCAGAGTTCACAGTCCTGATGGCCTGCAGAAAAAAACAGTGCATGACTGAGGAGGCGCTTGCCTGACCGCAGAAGTTGGAACAGTTTGTTGTTGGTGGTGGTGAGGATCCTTCACGATCCTGCAGGCTCTGGTTTCATCACCTCCTGGAGTACAGGTCCTGCAGGGTGGGGAGTGTAGTGCCAATAATGTGCTCAGCCGAACACACCACCCTCTGCAGAGCCCTCCTGTCCTGAGAGGAGCTGTTGCCGAACCAGGTAGTTTTATTTATGGTTCTGATTAGTTGACCACTGATTAGTGGTTGTGATATGATCGATAGATGGTTCTGATTATTAGTTCTGATTAGTTCTGATAGATAGTTATGATTGATAGTAATAATGTATGTTTCTGATTAATTCTGATTGATGGTTGTGATTGACAGTCCTGATTGAAGCGTTTGAGTGATGGTTCAGCTCCTGGTGGCTGAGAAGGTGTTCTGCTTCTCGCTGCTTGAATATCAAACAGCTCCTGACCTTCTTCATAGTTCTCCCTGATTACGACACGGACACGTATGTCAGGGTGATAGGCATCCTTCTTCGCATCAAAGCGCACGTGTGTGTGTGTGTGTGTGTGTGTGTGCGCAGAGCTTGCGCGTGATATTGTCTTTCATATCTCCAATATAAGGGCATTGTTTCAGGTGTGTTGAATGGTAGTGGGTCACTTCTTTTACGATGTAAAGCGTGACATTTCTTCCCTTGCCCATCTTCCCATCTGCCTTCAATTCCGTCACTCACCCCCTCCCTCCCAACTTCTTGTTGATTTATTCCATTAAGAAGTGGTTGGTGGAGTAACTTTCCCGTGGAAGGACAAAGACACTCAGGAAGGCAGTAAAAGAAACAACGGTCGCGTTCTTTACTGGTGCATAAACCTGCCGCAGCGCGCGATATGCCTTGTCCCTCAGGACTCCGGAGTACCACCGTGTACCCAGAATCAGCATTACTTTATTGTCTCTGAAAAGTTGGGTTTATAAAATCACTTCTCGGCTCTCTGCTGCTTCTCTCAACGGTACTTGAGATACTTATTCGAAATAACAATAAATAACACAAAAAAATTGAACTTTTCTCCCGAATTCGCGAAACAGAGAACCGCTTTGGATGTGAACTGAAATGTTTTTTTGTGGAGATAAAAAAAAAAAAATGACAAAAGTGTGAGACAGATGCAATGCGCTTTCTACTTCATCAGTTGAGTTATGTGCTCTATTAGTTTCATCTCTATTACTAAGGCGTGTCTGCCCCTACATTCTGTGGTTGGAGTCAAACTTGGTCCTGTAACCCCTGGGGAGTGTGTGTGGTTGGGTGGCTGGTTTAAACAGCCTCACCTGGTCCCCCAGTCAGGCTGATTAGGACTCTGGGGTCGGGTGAGGCTGCACACACGGGGTGCACTGGCTAATCAATGCACCCCAGGTTTAAACCAGCCATCACCACACCGGAGCGCTGACCTGTCACACATTGTACCACCTGCTCTGCCTACAAACGAGGCCGGTTTATCCCACTGGGCTACAAGGCCTGCAGCCCTTAGGGGGGCAGAGACAGCCAGTCGCAAAGTATTTTATTAACAATAAAGTTGTCAATTAAATAAATGTAATAAAATACTGCCGACAACGTCGCTGAATACTTAATACGAATACTTAGCAATGCATTTGCCACGCTCTCGTCTGCTGTTAAAGAACATTGTTACGATAGAGAGCGGTGGGGAGGGGGGGCGGATTATTGGACTCGGGTCCATCTGTGTGTGTGTGTGTGTGTGTGTGTGTGTGTGTGTGTGTGTGTGTGTGTGTGTGTGTGTGTGTGTGTCTCCGCTCACATAACTTAAAAACTACTGGTCCGATTTACTTCAAATTTTCAAGGTAGCGAGTCACCATATCTCAGTCCGTCATGATCATGGGATCTGGCTGTGCGAATTTGGTTATATTTCTTTAACCCTGCGAGACAAGGGCGAGGGTCTGCCATCACCTGACTGCTCTTGTTGTGGTTATGCATGATAGAGTGTGTATCTCTAGGCTGCCTACCTAAGGGCCTTCAAAATCGTATTATCCTTCGGGCCCAGAAAACCTAGTCCCGGCCCTGGCAACAAACTACTGCATCTCTACAATAAACCGGTTTATCATCGACAACTTCTTGTGCCCTTGGTGTGGGACGGGCCCAGCAGAAGCCACTTTATGTGGCGTGTAGCAGTGCTACACAACACTGCTACAACCCCCATAACAAACACACACACACACACCGCTTTCTACCACACACTCCTCTACAAACTCCAACCTCAGACGTGGGAATCCGTGCACATTTAATGATGAGCAAGACACCGAATCCTGAGACAGCATCGAGTAAAGGATTTAACCGAAGGGCAGATCACATTTGTATTCCCATTTATACATGCATAGGTGCATACATATCCAACACATGTTTTATTATGTCGTCGCCACACACGCACACACACACTGTTGTGACTCTGTTCTTTCCTCTGAGGTCTTACTTGTGTATTTTTGGTGTTCAGTTTAGTGTTTCTTCTTATACTGCTTGAGGAAGTAAATGTCAAGTCTCCTTAATGGAGTCTTGTTTTATTTGGAAAGTGAGGATGAAGAGAATGACCATCACCTTCCTCAGTGGAGAATCCTCAATGACTTGCTTCTATTTGGCACAAGGTAGATAAGCAAGCCTTTATTTCTATATTAGTAACTTATTTTTACATTTATATCAGGGGTGCAGGCCATTCTTCAACCATGTTATCACTGTTTTATACAAAAATAAAATCCTGTAACAAAGCCAAAGAAGAAGAAGGATATGTTCGAAAACTGTTCTTCTAACTGGCATACTAAAGGCTAATTAGAAACGGCTCATTTTAAAATATAAGACAGATGCTAGTTTTTGTCTGTGGGTGAGCCTGAGCATGTACTGTATAGGTCAAATAGAATAGCTATAATCTGCAATGATTACAAAGGCAGTTACAACAAAACAATTTCAAACTACTTTTATTATGATCAGAGATGCTTCTCCTTCATTTCACAAATAACAGTAATTATATTCCGCTGTTTCTTTTCAGATCTTAAACAACCCATTTTTTTTCCATGACTATATTCTGTATCAATTGTAATATTCAGTGAATCGAGGCTGTACAACGGTGTTCAATGGCATGTGTCGAAAACAAGACTTAATTTGAAATGAATCAGTCCTCCTTTCATGAGCTATTAAGCTGAAGGCCGATATCTGACTAATTTCACTCATTGAGTGAGTTGAAAGCGTGGTGCAAATCTGGAGGGGGCAGTTCATGCCCATGCAATCACGACTTCTTGCAACACTGATTTTATGACTTTTTTAGATGTGTATTATCATTGCTAATGTCTATTTCACTGGATTAATCTATAATATGGTATGATTATAAAATAGCTATTAATACAGTTTATGTTCCCTTTCTAACCCTTTTTAATATAGTGCTTGTGATGTAGTGGGCGGTTGCTTTAAAAGACCCTTATGGCTCTCTATGCTTTTTATGGAAATGAAGACACACTGGCTTATCTCATGCAAAACATATTTCAACCATCAGGTCAAACAACTCAGAACAACTTAATTTTAGTCTTTTTTTTTTTTATCAGCAACCCACACAGCCTCAGAAAGACGTTCCTATCTGAGCGATCTTTGACATTTGAAGCTGGCCAATAATATTCAATGTACCTAAGACCAGACAGTTTATGTTGAACTAATGAAAATCTCCCAACACAATTTATCAATCTCTTACGCACACATTTTCCATCCAGAAACTTTAAACAGCAGCGTTTTTCCGACTTTGGCGGAAGTTTTTTCAATGTGTTTGTTTCTGATAATGCAGATGTAACAATGTGTGGCTGTGTGCATCTGTGTGGTAGCAGTTGAGTGTGATTGTAATGTTCATTTGTTGTGTTCATTTGACAGACAAGACATGACTTGATAAGACATGTGCCCTTCAAAAAGTGTCTGAAGCGGACCAACTGTGTGGCCTCCGGTATTGGTATCTGGTATTCTTTGACAATTACTCACCCAAACAACTTGACACACTCGACACCCCCGCTAGTGCAGCGCCCGTTCCAACTGTTTCAAGTATTTTATTGTCACTTCACAATTTACACATGAGTATAAGCAGTGAGTGAAAAACCTTGTGTGCAAAACGCCCGACAGCAATTATAAAAGAATATAAAATAGAAATAGAACTAACAAAATAGAAGTAGAGCTAGCAAAATATTAATAGAACTATACAAAATAGAGAGAACTATACAAAATAGAAATAGAACTATAATATAAATTCTGTGTAAAATAAAAATAGAATAAAATGAAATATACAACAAAATATCCAGGTGAGCAGTACACATATAAATCAATGGAATAAAATATACATTGTTATATTGCTGACATTCAAAGAATGTCTCAGAATACCTTCTCAGACAGTCAACACAACACTAGCACCAGCAATTAGCACCAGCACTAGCACTAACAACCAGTACTAGCACCCAGCACTAGCAGCAACACCAGCACCAGCATCAGCAGTAACACCAGCACTGGCACCAACATTAGCACTAACAGCTCCAGCACTAGCACCCAACACTTAGCACTACTACCAGCACTAGCTCCAGCAGTAACACTAGCACTTAGCACCAGGACTAGCCACTAGCACTAGCAGTAACACTTAGCACTTAGCTCTTAACATTGATGCCAAACTTGTTCAGCAGCCTGATGGCCTGACTGTGGAAGCTGTCTCTGAGTCTGCTCGTCACTTGATACTGCGGTATCGCCTGCCTGACAGTAGAAGTGTGTACAGTTCGTGGCTGGGGTGGTTATTGTCTTTAATAATCCGTTTGGCCTTGGCCACGCACCGCCTGGTGTATATATCCAGGAGGGAGGGAAGCTCACCTCCAACGATGTACTGGGCCATCCGCACCACCCTCTGTAGTGTTCTACGCTCCAGTGCGGTGCCGTTCCCGTACCAGACGGTGATGCATCCAGTGAGAACACTCTCGATGGTACAGGAGTAGAATGTTCTGAGGATGCGGGGGCACATGTTGAATTTCCTCAGTCGCCTGAGGAAATACAGGCGTTGTTGGGCCTTTTTCACCACGTGTGTGGTGTGCGTGGTCCATGTGAGGTCCTCGGAGATCAGCACACCGAGGAACTTGAAGCTGCTGGCAGCTTTCTCGAGAACCGCTCATCCAAACAACTTCACAGTCGACGCTGCACTTCCTTGAGTCCTCAGCAGTCGTTTGTTGAGAAAATCGGAATACATACATACATACATACAGAGACTCCTTCCATTATAATTACATTATGTATGCATTACTGCTGCCCTCAGTGCTTAGACAATAGTATGCCTGAGCAATGAAACTGGAAGGGGATTATCGAGATTTCAACATTTTAAACTAAACTCTGTCTTTCTTCAGGCGTGCACATCAGTTTATAAAATCTGCCCTCAGATCTGGAACAGCTGTGATGTGGATGTTGGCACCAGATGATTGATGATTGATTGGTCAAACGCTCCCACCAATCAACAAATGAGTGCACACCTGTAGGTCTGTCACAGCTTTAGGTAATCAGGAGAAGTAGTATTTAGTGGCTAAGATGCCAATCAGACAGGTGAGTGTCTAGCAGCAGGGGATGTCAGATTGCTTGATCTACATTCATGAGCCGAACCTGGGTCTATGCTGTTTGGCTCCACTTTGAAAAATAAGCCATACATATTTTATATTTAGACATTCATCAGACACTTTTATCCACAGTGACGATAAAAACAAATGACAAAAAATGCTGGCCAAAAGGCCAAGCTTCTAAAAAATACATTAAACAAATAAGCAGAAAAGCTGAAAGAATCTAAAGGACAGACGAGGTACATTTGTAGAATTTATTTTAATCAGTGTGTCATTGTGGAGTGTGTGTATTTGGTGTCTGGTTTAATCAGCCTCACCTGGCCCAGGTAGAGTCTGGGGTGGGTGGGGCTGCACACTTGAGGTGCATTGAGCAATCAGTGAGTGCACACAGGTTAAACCATCCATCAGCACACACACTCGGGAGAGCGCTAGCATGCGAGCGCATGCTATATATAAAGTCTGTCAGTAAGTCAGTTTGTGAGACGTTTTGACCTTTAACTGGTACATTTACTTTTAACTACTATGTTCACACTATGCTACTTATAGATATATTTTAATGGTTATATCATGGCATACTTCTCATGATTCTCTTAGCAACTCCACAAAATCAATGCATAACTTTAACTATGTGGTGTATAAGTACCTTCATTTCAAATAAAAACTCCTCAAGCTCAACAACTATAGCCGATAAAATAAAAATGATGAAAAAAAGACATTTGCACCACACTTTGCAGAGAGCCTGAAAATGTGGCTGCCTAACTGTTCACACTGCTGTGTCTTCACATTGTCAGCCATGTTGTCTCACTATCTTCTGCATGCAGATGAGTGTGTATGTGTATGTGTGTGTATGTGTGTGTGTGTGTGTGTGTGTGTGTGTGTGTGTGTGTGTGTGTGTGTCCATGGCCAGATAACATGGTCCCCACATAACAGAGTCTTTACAGACAGGGGGAAGGGGCAGCACTAATCTGCAACATTAAGCGGGTAACAGGACACGGGCCGTGCAGAGGAGACGATGAAGGCTTACGATGGTACAGCAGCACACAGAGGAGGCGTCAGGGGGCCTCAGAAGAGTCAGGGGGCTGAGACTCTGTGACATCTCATCAGGGAGCGAGGGGGGAGGGGAGGGCGTGAATGACGGCGGTGGTGTCGAGCCACAACATAATTTGAGGGAAGGGTAGGTTGGTTCACACACATCATAGCAAGGAGGATGTTTCCTTACACGTGTGCTGGTGGCTGACTTAACCTGTGGTGCACTGATTGTCCAATGCACCACAGGCTTGTAGCCCCACCCCCCAGACTAACTGGGCCAGGTGAGGCTAATTAGGCCAGCTAGCCACCAACCACATTCCCACGGACACACTTTAAGAAGAAACTTGGTTTCTAGTCTGGTCATTAGCTCGCTTTGGTGATTCACAAAGAGGAAATCAGAGAGACAGGAATTATGGCAGGATCAACGTTAACCATTATGTGGTATGGTAATATAATAGCTCATTATGTGTATTATAATTTCCCTAATCTCAACCAGTCTTTTTGTGAAAAATGTATAAGCTTTGAGACCTCAGAAACGGTGAGCATGTATTGGATTGGCTGTGAGATGAAACCCCCACAGCCTAGTTATCTCTGCACTCAGTTCCTCTTCGCATGATTCGACTGGTTGCTAGTATGTGCTGAAATCCCACTCTGTCAACATCCTGCGCTACATTTGCACTTGGCTTTCCCCAAAACTAGTATGTGGAAAAATCTTGCTATGCATAATAGAGTATTTGTCTGAGTAGTCAACATTCTACTTTACCATTTGGGGAATAGTGTTTCTCTGGTAGCAGACCCAGCAGGTCTGGCGAGAGTTCTGCTGGAACTCCTACTGTGGGGGCATGGAAAGGGGTCTACTGAGGTTTTTTGTAGACAGAAAGTCAATAAAGTAATTGAATTTCATATTTAGTACTCTAATCTCCATATACTTACAAGCTTCGTCCTCCAAATCCCCACTCATTATTTTGTACAGTCTGTCAGCTGTTTTGTAGCGTGTTCAAAACTATTCAGAATCGCCTCATCGAGTTAGTGTCCTTTGAAGCTACGTTTTCATCAGGGGTCGTTTGAAAGGTAACACAAACTTTACTGGGGTTTTTTGCACACTGCACAGATATTATGAATGTATAATATACATATGAATGAAGAGAAGAAGAAAAAACACCCATTTAGTCCCTTTCTACTGAGTGCAATGGAACAGGGAGGATATGACGTCATTACAGCTGTCAAGCTCCTGCTCTGGAGCTACCAAACACAATGGCAGTGTACCCAAACGAGCATGTCAAGTCAATTCAAGTCAAATGTATTTATAAAGCACATTTAAAACAGCTCACGTTGACCAAAGTGCTGTACAACCAGAGCAGGCAATCATAATAAAATATAGAATGAACAAAACACCCACCCACCGTACTGGAAGCCAGTGGAGAGAGGCCAGAATAGGGCTAATATGGTCCCTTTTCCGGGTACCCGTCAGGAGCCTGGCAGCGGCATTCTGGACCAGTTGCAGACGGGACAGGGACGAGTGAGTAAATCCAGTATACAGGGCATTACAATAGTCTAGCCGAGAGGATATGAAGGCGTGGATGACCTTCTCAAGATCTTTGGAAGACAGGAAAGACTTGATTTTGGCAATAGTGCGAAGTTGGAAGAAGCCAGCTTTTACTCCTGCATTGACCTGTTTGTCAAACTTAAAGGCGGAATCGAATATCACACCAAGGTTTGTGACATGGGGCTTAACCAGAGTAGACAGATTGCCTAGGCTGCTGGTGGTCAATTTGATGGAGTCAGGGGGGCCGAATAGTACAACTTCAGTCTTGTTTTCATTCAACTGCAGGAAGTTTTGTGCCATCCAACACTTGATGTCCTCAAGGCAGTCTATGAGACTGTTTAGATTGCACCAGTCGTTAGGTTTCAGGGGAAGATAAAGCGTGCGTGCGTATGTGTGTGTGCAAATGCAGGCCCTTCTACAGGCCGTTAAATGGCGACTAAGCAGCCGAGTGAATAAAAACTACTTACTTACTGTACTCCGAGTCTGGGTCTTGCATTTGGGTCCACCAGTGACACTCGTGACAGAACGATCTGGCCAAACATCCGCCAGTCTCCGGAAAGTACTCACCAGCCAGGGCGAGTTTCTGGGGCAACATGAGCAAGCATTTCGGAACATCGCCGACAACAACCAGGCCATGATCATCCAGATCGCACAGCTAACCAAGCAAGTAACCATGTTAACATCACACCTTACCTTGCCAGCCACGACAGCCCTGCTCAATCAGCCCATCCCGGCTACACCTCCGGCACCGCTTCCCACCTGGGAATCCTACGCTCCGGATCCGGAAAAAAATTCTGGGGATGCGGGGAAATGCCGTGGATTTATTCTCCAGTGCTCCTTGGTGTTCCATCAGCGGCCGCGGACCTTCCCCACCGATCAGTCGCTTTGTTGTCGGTCTGTTGAGAGGGAGAGCTCTAGCCTGGGCTGAAGCGATCTTCTCTCACCAGCCGATAGCGGGGTTTACCTTCGACGATTTTATTTCCGAATTTAAGGATGTGTTTGATCACCCCGACAACTGGGGGGACACATCCAAGCGCCTGGCGAATATTCGCCAGGGAGTCCAGAGCGTAGCCGAGTTTTCGGTGGAGTTTAAGACGTTGGCTACTGGCGCTGGGTGGGACGACGCAGCGTTACGAGGCACCTTCCTAAACTGCCTCAACAAACCTTTACAGGAAGAAATAGCAGTTTGAGAGGAACCCACCGATTTTTTTCCGGTCACCTTTTGGCCACCTGCTCTGTTCGACCAAAAGGCGGGGCTCACCAGTAGCTGTGGGGGTGGCCGTGGCTCCAGACTCCGGCGCCGCCACAGCATCATCAGCTACACCTGCTCTGCGCTCACACCTGCCATCTATCAACAATCAGCTACAGGATAAAAACCCCGGCTTTCCACCCACTCATCGCCAGATCGTTGATTCAGCCAGTGTGGTTAGCTATACGTTCCAGTGTTTTCTAGCTCTGTGTTTTTCCCTCATGGTTCTAACCGTGTCTCTCCTCTACCCCAGGATCTCGACCCGTCTCCGGCCATACCGCTCCTCTCCCTGCCTGCCTGCCTCTCATCTGCCTGCCACGCTCACCACCAGTCCCTCTGGCTTCACCCCGCTCCCGTCTCCTGCTCATCCCCCTGGCTCAGCTCCAGTCCGTCCCCGGATTTCCCTTCTAATAAATATTCTTTGTGACTGTCCACCAGGGACATTTGTGACATGTAATTTTCTTTCATGTTGGTCATTGAATATGCTTACCATTTTTATGTCAATCATTCTAAGAAAACATTGTACATTGTAAAATACAAAGGTACCACCCTTTCTTTGTTCCTGTTTGGATGGCCTGACCTCCAATCACCTCGACCGCAGTGTGCTACCTGCCCTTTGTGTTGTGTTGTCCTCCTGTTCCTCCCTGGGAATGGGGCCAGTTAAGCTGGGGTACCCTGTACATGCTAGGCTAGGCATGCTAGGCTAGTCGGTGTTTTTGTTTTACCTTTAGAGAAGCTTTGGTCGTAGGTTTTGTTTTGCTAAGTTGCTTTCCTTTGGCTCCACCATCAGTCCCCTTCCCCGAAATAAATCCCCCTTTACTTTTCAATTGTGTTCCACCTCTGGTTGTTGTGTTAGATCCTTTACCCCTTAGACCCCTTTTAACGGAATGTAACAGGGAACTTGATAAGACATTTCCAGATTTAGATATTTTGCTACTTTAGACGTTTCAACAGAATAAACAAAAACAAAACACATAATATAGGACTACATTCTAATAAGCCTTATTACTGTAATACCGTATGTATGTAATTGTTGACAGAAAAAGAGGAATAGAAAAACGATATCAGCATGTTGTGTATGTAACTGTACACCTAATATCAAAATTCAGACTCATCATTCTCAGGTTTTAGAAATTGATTTTCTCTACCTTGCGATAACATAGCAGGGGAAATGGGAGAGGTAGTATCACTGAGAAACACATAGCATGTGGAAAAAGACCAGGCTTTTGTGCTGTTCTTAGATGGGCTTCCAGTTACCCAACTAATCTCTTCATACACACATGAAACGACACACCTTGATTCGTCCAAAAGGTACAAAAACTTATTTTGAAATCCTCTTTCTTGCTTCTCTTGAATAATGCCAGCGGCCTTGTGGCGAGACAATCACTGAATCAGTTGATTCCTTCAAAGCCTGCTTGCTTCAATAGAAGGCCCAAGAGATGACACATGTTTAAGACCTTTCAATTAACTATTGGAAATCCAATTATCGCCCCCCTCTGTGCTAATCCATGCCTGGTCACTGGGCCGCCTGATAGCACTGTTTGCAGGGGTTGCGACGTGACACACGTTTCTAATCAAGACCTGTGGCTCTTGGTAAGCTAGCGGTAAAGGCTGCTCCTTAATGAGACCACCATCGCTAATTCAATTACCGCCACACAGAGGCTTTGAGGGGGCTGCGTTGTACGGCTGGAGATAAGTGATGGAGGCTCCAGGCGGGGGGGGGGGGGGGGGTGGAGATTGACAAGCATTAGCAGAAGACGTTCGCTTTTAAAGAACCTTGAATGCACGTTAGACAGCACTCCTTTTCCGCTCACTGCACTTCTATCGCTTCCTTTGGTGGGCCTCGTCGTCGGATCAAAAACCCACCCCCTCGTATCGTACTTTTCATATGAGGGGGTGTTTTTTTTGGACGATGAACACCTAATTATTATTTTTCTGACATTTGTTTAACTCTAATAGATAGGGGAGCTGGTATGCTCAGTAGAAACCGGAGGCGGAGCAGAGTTGGAGACAAAACAACCTTCACTTACAGATGGCTGTGGCAAAAGGAGAAAGATAGACACATGCTAATTCCCTAAGTGCATCTCTGTCGGCACTGACTGCGTGACGATTCTCCGCGGAATATGTATTCTCTATATATTCCTCTCAAATCTTAAAGCAAACGTTAGAGCTTCGGAGAAAAACATGATTTCTGTCATTCTCATGTTTAGGAACAAATTGGCCCTCCATGTTAAAATTACTGAATTCGCTTTGGGATCAAGTCATGGAAATTAATGTAATGTGTTTCCTTCCTCTCCTGGTGGTGATCAGATCCTTCCTTACGTCGATCTGATCCATAAATACAAATGTATAATTATTGAGGGCTTAAATATTCTTCTTCTTCATTCTTCAAAACATTAGGCTATGTGGGCATTGAACTTATTTTTTAATGCAACTTCTTTGTAACTTCCAGTAATTACTCCATTGAGAGTTTAAATAGGCCTAATTTTAAAAAAAAAAAAACACATTTTACTGCTCCGTAGAGCCTTTAGGAACCGTCCTCCAAATTTGACTTGGGGATTTGAGGATGTGAAATAAATAGTGTTATGTGTAATCCTCTGCATGGTTGTCAAGGCAAAACAATATTTCCGACGTACAACAAATGTCTCCAACTTACAAAACAAGATCCAACGTACAAGATGAGCAGTGGGGCAGTGATGGCCACATGCCAGCAGCTGCAGCTGACATTTCATCATCAAACCAGCAAAACTAAGCTTCGGCTAATCTAACTAGCAAAGCAAGTCCTGGCAACGCTAACATACCCTTGGCAATAATGAACTTTTTAATTGCTTTCAGTAATAGAATGTGTCTTCTGAAGTACCAATCAAAGTTCCAATTTTCCAGCACTCTTACTGCTACCGAAGTGAACTTACCAGGTGGTGAGTGCAATCAATATTCTAGAAATGTCTGTGTTCTCTCTCTAAACTGGATTCCTTATAATGCCCCTATTCCTACATTACACATAAAATGAACGCGAAACCCAATGGCTGGATTCAAAATGCCGTAGTCGTAGATCTACCTGGAAATTCCATTTGGAAGTGGATCACGGATGTGGGCTTTAAGAGAGGACATGTTTTCCATAATGTTAATTTGAGGTCATTTCAGCACAACGCACTCGTGCCCCACGGGTTTTCTCATCATGGACAGAATGTACCAGTTCAAGCCGATCTTCTGAGAGAACGCCGACGTGGGGCAGGTTGTTTGCAAAGCGCAGAATGAAGCGGCATCCACCGTATATTATACATTTAACGCTTTCTCCTCTTGGCCCCAGGAGAGGTCGGAACAATTCCATTTAAAATGAGAGGTTTCAAACACAGCTATTTGTTGGGATGCTCATGGGGCACGTGTAGATGAAGACAGTACTGTCGTTTCCACCCATTTGCGGCTGAAAGTCCCATCACTGCCGCAACACCACAGTGGTTCCCACCTGATTGCCAAGATGAGGTTTGGCTCCCTGATGCATTGGCAATAATCACTGGACCACAGGAACAAGAACACAGTTGGAATATGCCATTTAAGAATTGTACTGGTCCTATAATGACGACAGCACCATAATATCATTTTATCTTATTTTTGGATTCTTGTTTTACCGTGTGAGGATACTAATGGACTAATGGATGATGCCAGAGCACCAGGGGAAGGGAGAAAAGTACTTTTTTTAATTATTGCATTTAACTTGATCGTCCACAATGGTGGCATGAAATTAAACCAGTTAATAACTATTGTAACTAGTTTGAAACAATAGCCCCTGATGGATATGAAAACATGTTTTATGAAAAAGCGATGTTGACTACATAAATATGTTGACTACATATTTATCCGTGATTATATGCTGTTGCAGTTGTTAACTTCAAGAGATGTGAGCATATGGAAGTGATTGTATGGTGCTTTGCTCGACCTGTGAGGGAACTAGACAGGCTAGGCTAATGGTTCTGTTATACATATCACATTCGTAATGAGGTTCTCTGCTTCACAAACCCATCTTCACTCAAACGTCTTCCTTCAGGATTAATAAAGTGAATCTGAATCTGAATGATGAGTCACACAGGTCAAGCATAGTGAGAGCCATGCTCTAAACAATGGTGCCACTGCTAATGGGCTTGTGAGTCTTCCAGCCGGATGTTTCACTCTGTTGCAGATCTCTCTTCACACTTTGAATACATCCACGTCTGACAAAACACTGCAGCCTCGTGTCCATTTTTGGACAATCCAATTAACAAAGATAGATCGGATTCCCTTGACTGTCAGTTTCCAAACAAAACCAGAGGTTAGCCATTAATCTAAAGCTAGACCCCAAGAAAATCTTCATGGTTAGTTTGCTTATATATTTAATGATATTTAATTATATTTAATTTTATATTTAATTTGCAAATATTAAATAAAGGATGTGAGTTTGTGTGGTTGTGCGTTCAGATTCTTCACAGCACAACCCAGCTCCTCTACATATTGTCTTCAGAGTTCAGATGAATACATTGGGCAACGTGGACAGAGCAGGGTACTGTGGTTCTGATGGCCTTTGCTTTTATATGGCCACACTGTCATTGGATTGCCCAAAGCAAATCTCTCTAACCAGGAACAAATGTCCCCCTGTGTGATATCTTCTGGTATGGCTTTGAAGCCATAAGGTTAGATCACACCTTCGGGAAAACCCTCGCTCTGTCCGTCTGTCTGTCTGTGTGTGTGTGTGTGTGTGTGTGTGTGTGTGTGTGTGTGTGTGTGTGTGTGTGTGTGTGTGTGTGTGTGTCTCTCTCTCTCCTGGTTGATGGATGTATAGATGGATGACACCCTCTGTGGCCCTTTAAAATTCACAGGTCGTCTGTGAATGTCCTCAAGAGACGTTTAACTTAAATTAAATTCTCATCATACATCCTCTCCTTTTACCGCTGTGATGCATCCCAGCACGCCGTCACAATAATGGCATCCATAATTAGTTTCTAAAAGTCTGCGTCCTTGTCAAGCAGTGAGAACTCTATATGCCCCTCAACTCTAATGTACAAAATACGAATGATAAGCAAATTACATTGCATTTGAAAAAGAAAAAATTATTTTCGTTCAAAACCTCGCTGTGTGCATTCCAGGTGCAGCCAGATTCCGCGGTAGATGGGTGTCGCGATGGTACAGCCGAAGCATTTCAGCCAGCGCTTGTCCTTGCAGGAGTAAGCTGCAGGAAATTCCTGTTTGAATGGTGGCTCAGGCACCTGTCTGGGGCCTGTCACAGTGGATGGCGGCTGCTGATGGGTGGTCACACTTCTCCATACCTTTCGGCGCTGTGTGCTAAATTCCATCCGGAGCAGGCTGTCACTAATACTGGAGCAGCGTTTGGTCCTGGTTGATGCAGCAGAATTGTTTTTTTTTTACTGCACTTGCGTATTTCTTGTGTACACCTTTCTTTGGCGGTGGTAAAAAATAAATACAGAGCATTGGTTCCAATCCAATGCATGCCTAGTAGCTGCTAAACACTGAGGATCTTTGAAAACCCAGCAGAACATTTCTGTGTGTGTGTGTGTGTGTGTGCGTGACTAACTTTGTTCATCTGTATCGCCTCAGACTATGATTTGAGAACACTGCATGCTGACACCAGCCATAATAAAGTTGTGACAAACATCGAACGTGTCTTGTACCTTGAAATCATCACCACCCTGTTGTGCGATTGCCATTAATATCTGTCTTTGGGATCGGTATCAACAGTCGGGTTTGTGAGATGTGATTTGATACAGACTGGACTGGTTAAAAGGGAACTTTTTCCGCGTTTCAAACCCGGCTTTGTATCATTTCGATGTACGTAGGCAGTATGAACATTGTTTGCCTCTCCTCTCCGTGGTGCCTGCATCCACATCTGCTCGCTACCGTTGTCTGCCAGACGACACGTTCTGCAAACGCTTTAGCATCTGCGCCCCCAGAGACACAGAGAGCATCTGCAACAACCGCAGGCCTATTTCACACTATATCCCTCGTGTGGCTCCATAGAGATAAGGTTGAAAAGGGGCAAAGTTCCCCTTTCAGAGTTATATCTGTCCTATATCTATATGGACACATTTACATTTACATTTAGGCCATTTGGCTAAATTATTATTTTATCCAAAGCGACTTACAAAGAGTACATTTGTTGAAGGAGACAGCAATATATCACTGTGGTACATAAAGATAAGAATAGAACAGGATTCAAGCATTCATAGCAAGGTTAATAGAACGAGTTTCATAATTACTAGGTTGCCTGCATAATAACTGGGATAAGAACAGAAGTACCATTCTGAGTGCATTACCGACATCTAAGAACATACAATATGCTAAACAATGGCAAATTAATAATGCCAAGACGTACAAACATGCAAGTTAGTGTTAGGGTTTAGTAGTTGCTTCACACTTCAATCTTTTCAAAGTCATTTTCAAATCATGACACCTGTACATGCATGTTATTGCTATAATGACAATATTCTAAAGCAGTCAGTTTAATGTTAGCTGTTTATTTACATGGTTTTTCTGACTCACGGAGAAGCGACGGTTTGTTGAATTGGCTTGCGATGTTCTTCTTCTTAACAACATAGATGGAAAATATACATCAGCTGTTATTTAATTGACAGGCGAGCAGTGAAGACCATGCATGATGTTCTATCTGCTGCATGTCCTTCCAGGAGCCTCGTTCATGTTATCTTAATTGAGCCCTTCTGCACTCGGCCACTAGTGAATAAGAGGTAGTATATTGGTCGTATATTATGCTCCACTTGGAAAATGTCTAATCAATACAATGCATATTTCAATACCTTGGAATGCCTTCAAAATGAAGGTCCCATCGTGGTGTGTTCATACACAGGACGTACTGTAGCTGCTCAGACCTCAGCTACAGAACTGGACAGAGGTACGCGGTAGATTGTTGCTGGAGGGCTTCCAACTGGGAATAAAATAGCCAATAGTGTCGTGGTGCAATTGAGTTCATAATGACATCAGAGAACATACTGAACACATGCTACAGTGCACAGCATTGCTTTCAACTCAATATGCGCTATTAAGCCAAATAAACAATTTATTTTCCCTATTGTGTAATGGCGTCTCTTATAATCAAGCATAGATTGTCGGAAAACGAAGGGGAATAATCAAACATTGTTGATTAGTTTAAATTGCCTTCCAGCACTGAATATTGATATTTGAGAAAATGTTGCGCTGTTTGGGTCACTGTGAAGGAGGAAGCAGACAGGAAGACATGGGGCCACAAACATGTTTATACCACAACTGAAAATGGTTTCTTGCCAGCGGTAGAAGACAGATCATTTACTGAAGTAAAAGTAGTTGCACCACACTGTAGAATTACTGTAAAAATAAAGGTAAAAGTCTTGCATTGCAAATGTTACTTCAGTAAAAGTACAAAAGTTTGAGCATTAAAATATACTTAAAGTACCAAGAGTAAAAGTACTTATTGTATGCATCACCAGGTCAGGGTTAGCAAATGCGTATTAGTCTGGAACCTCTCAGTTAATTTTTGATTTTGTTATTAACGGGCATAGAAAAAAAAGCTTTATGTGCACTTGTTTGTGTTTCTTTTAGAAACAATATGGCGTCCTTCTCTGCTGGGCTTCTCCAATACCAGCACACCAGGCGGCAGAGGCAAATAAAACATCGCTTGCAGATTCGTCTGGTTCCCCGGCTCGAAACAGCCGGTAATAGGCAAATAAAATAAAGTACCCCGTTCTATTATCCCTCTCTTTATTAAGGGCGCTATGGTCCGGTCCCCTCAGTGTTTATAGTTGTTTAAACATGTAATCATTTATCAATACATTGTTTAGGCACAATAAACGGCAGCTAGATGATTCTGCATAGTGGACGGAATTACCGGCCATTTGAGCAGGGTGGAGATTCTTCTGGAGCGCTGAGTTACTACGGCGACGGCGACGGTCGATGCCACCGTTCCTTTTGAGTAACCGTCTAATTCAAACTCACTCACAAGAGCTCTCGGGAAAGGATTGTGTACAGTGTGGATGTTATTTCTATCATTGTGATTTCCCTTTACTTAGATGGGGGGGGATGCACCCACACACCCACCACACACACACACACACATCCACACACACACACACACACTCACACCCACACACACCCACATCCACACACAGCTTTGACCACGTCGCCCTGAACATGAATTAACTCACCATTAAAGGGCATGCTGATTTTATTCTTCTTCATCTTCTCACAGGAAGGGCTTCTTTCTTTCTTTGTCTTCAAGCTTGCTAGATGCTAAACACGCAATTACCATTTACAATGGGCGACTAACTACGGTCAAGTGGACCGGAAAGGCTGTATTACTTGACTTTATGATGCTTTTATGCAAAGTGACTTACAGTGAATTGTAATACATTAAGGAGCGGTTAGGCAGCTCGGTCCACAATGCTTTCAGGTAGACCGGGGCCACTGTGCATTGTCCTTCCATGAATATTTAATCATCTATACTATGATAAGCTACTTGCTACTACTTCAAGTTCAGCTCAGGCTACTCCCTCTTCATCATTCTGCTGTAATGTATAGACATTATATATATATAGTGTTTGTCTTCCAAGGTGCCAGCTAGAGACTTTAGAGTGGCCTTTGAGTGGGTGGAGGAAAGCTTTTCGGCTACAGCCGGTACTGAACACACAGTCTTTGTGCATAACGCCATTGAAACGCTTGATGTAATAGTTGTGTGTGACAGAAGATAACCTTGACTGGGTGCGCCAACATAAGGGCCGTCATGCTCACAATACATACAATGCACACAATTATCAAGAGAACAAAGCGATGGGATACTTTGGATTCAAAACAAACAAATAGAATAGAATAGAATAGAATAGTACTTTATTAATCCCGAAGGACATAGGCGATACACTACAATAAAACAATATGGAAAACAACAGAAATAATAAAAATAAAGTAACGAATTTACAAATTTACAGTTAAAATATGCAAATATGTGGGCAAGATATTCCGACGCAAAAACTATTTGGCATAATTGAAGTGTAAATATATTGGACATGACATTAAGAATATTGCACATTATGATGAGAGGAGACATGGATATAGATTATAACAAATAATAATAATAATAATATAGCACATGATAGAGTATTGCACATGATGTTAGACAGTAATATTAATATTGCACGTAATACTGAGGAAAGTAATACTGAGGAAAGTGCACATGATGTTGAGAGGTAATATTGCACATTATATTGCTGTGTTCATTGTCTTGTATTTTCAACTGTCCTTCCCACAGAGGGGGGAGGAGTATAGAGTTTTGATGGCCACAGGCAGAAAGGACCTCCTGTGGCGTTCTGTGGTGCACCTCGGTAATCTCAGTCAACGGCTGAAGGTGCTCTGGTATGACACCAGTGTGGCGTGCAGGGGATGGGAGGCGTTGTCCATAATACTGAGTAGTTACTCAGCATCCTCCTCTCCGAACCCAAAAGAACTCCAATTCCACTCCCAGGACAGAACCCGCTTTCCTGATGAGCTTATTGACACATTAGGTGATGAAACAAATATACAATCGCTGGAAGGTGATCCTTCAGAGTACCACCATTTCAACCCGGCCAGGAAAGAACATGGCGGAGGTTTCCAGACACAAAGAAGATAGAATAAACGTACATAAATACAACATGCCAACATTTTTACCAGTTGCTGACCTTGCATCTGTCAAATAGTTTCAATATGTGAAGGGTGATATAGTGCATCCAACCATGGGTGATATGCAGACACACACACACACACACACACACACACACACACACACACAAATAGCATTCCTCAGCAAAGAAAAGGACGAAGAGCATATTCTTCAAGCATTCAAATGTTTCATAGGTGACTGCATTGTATCACGGCTGAAAGCCATGGCGTGTTTTAAATGCCGCGGCAAATACACAACAATTTATATTAGTGCTCTCCCCTTCCTCAAACGAAGCGCGTGTTTCCTCTGCAGCTGTGGGCCTATCTGTGTGAGTTCCCAGACGAGTCGACCCATTAACCACTTAAATGATCCAAATTCATCAACGTGTAAAATACCACGTTTAGATACAAAGGAATGCGTAGGCGTGCTCTCTCTCTCTCTTCTCTCTCTCTCTGTCGCTCTGTCGCTCTCTCTCTCTATGTCCATTGATCCACAGGTGAAATCAAGGTGGTGGTGGTGGTGGTGGTGGTGGGGGGGGTCATTCATCGGTTGTGGGGCAGAGTCGGTGGACCATAAAATTACCCATTCATTAATACATATTTGTATTCATCTCCGTCACTGCAGTTGGAGAAAGCTAATTGCTAAAGCACTCGTGCGCGCGCAACACTCAGCTCTCACATACACATGCAGCCACCCGTACGCGCTCTCTTGTGCACGGACGTGCACCACACACATTGATACAAAGAGTATATGTATGGATGGAGGCACACACACACACACACACACACACACACACACAATATATCACCACAGTGTTGGCATAAAGCATGCATTAATAGTTGATGAAGAAAAAGCATCTTAGAAGCCTGTATGTTTATTTGGTCATGCACACATGTGCATGCACTTCCTTTTTGCACACACACACACACACACACACACGTGTGTAGAGATAGTAGTGTTGTATGGTTTCCATGTGGGTCTCCATTAACTACGCACTACACAGAGAGCCTGCTGAGAAATGTCGCTGTCACCAGCAGGTCTCCTCTTCCCCTCAGATGTAAATGTGGAGTTCTCTACCTTCCTGCCATTGATTTGAGTCGTAAGCTTCTCCACTTTCATATCGTCACTGCATTGTGTTGCATTTGCAACACAATGCGCGTGTCTATTGTGTCTGTTGCGCCCTATTAAGGCATGATGATGTCGTCTTTGTGTTGTTGCAAATATCACTTACGTCTACATGAATCCTCCCTCCCCTGTGCAACTGATGGATTTTTCTGGGGGGCGGCGGCACCCAGGAAGATCGACGGGCCAATGAGCTCGCAGGCTGCTCCTTCTGCCGTCGTATAGACTCAAATTGTGGTCCCTCCGGCTCGGCTGAATACGTGATGGGCGTGGCGCTAGACGTGATGGATGACTGCCTCCGCCTGACTCCGTCGGGATTGGTTACATCGTGACCCGCAGTTGTTTTATTTATCAGGAGGATAACGCGGCCGCGTCCTCGAGACACAGCCGCCGCGTGGAGATGATGAGAGAGAGGGAGGGATGGAAGACGATAGAGGAGAAATGAAGACACAAGAGGAGGCTGAGGAAGAGATGAATAGGTGCCGGGTAGAGAGGGGACCAGAGAGGCGGGGACCGCGGCTGGTGCTGTGTGTGGTGTTTGTGTGTGTGTGTGTTGTGGGGACTGAAAGGAAGATGTGCATGTGTTGATTGCGAGTGCTCGTAACTCATGATTCACCTTTTAAAAAAGCCTTGAATGTGATCTGGCTTGGCAAGGAAACAGCATTCCCACAAAGCCAATCAGGGGATAATCTCTCCGACTGCTCATTCTGACAACGTCCCAGTGGCATACAGTGACCAGCACAGAGTACAGGGCTGAACGAAATGGTAAAAGAAAAAATCATATTGCAGTTATTTTGACAGATATTGCGATTGCGATATGATTCATTCTTAGTGGGAAGGATCATTTTTGCATCACAATTTTAATTTTAACTGGAAAAAAAAACGATAAGAATCTTGAAATATTTGTTGGGATCTGCACCTCTAAGTATACAAACATGTTTATTATGTAGGCCAGAGCATCTCTGCAGCACTGCAGTCATTCAGTTTTAATGGTGTTATAAATTGAGATTTACATAATTATCAAAAAATTGGAGCTCCTACGATTTGGACATTGCACCATATTGCGATTTCCATAATATTTTGGATGATTGTTTCAACCCACTGGGCTCTAGCACGGGTTGCTCTGGCGAGGGTAACCATCTGCTTGTCCAATGTTTCATCTACATGTCGACAATTTACAATAAAGCGGATTATCCACCAGCAGCCTGCTGGCCGCGTGTCCTTTGAAAGGAACCCCTGAAGAAGATACTTCAGGTGGCGTTTGTATCAGTAGCCCCGCTAATCCGGTTTTTAATGAATGATAGTAAGGGAGAACAGGCAGGTAGACCAAGCAGGCTGGGTGGTGGGGGGGGGGGGGGTCGACAGATAATGAGACGTGGCGCTGGGCGATCGAGGACGCCATTGGACCATCTCAAAAAAACACAATGACAGTAACTTTGGGGAGGGACGTACAAGCATCTGGCGGTGCAAGGAGGCCCGCCGGGGTTCAGATACCGCGATGCGATGAGATCGATCAGCCGCAGGTGTGTAGACCGAACAGGGGACTGGGGTGACGTAACTGGATCGCTGCAGCCCTGACCATGGCTGCAAAACTGCGTTTAATTAGGATGCCCACTCCCCCCGCACCCCCCCCCCCCCCCTCACCCCATCCCATCCCGCCTCCCATTCACTTCCCCCTCCCAGCCCTGGTATTACGTAACATCACATGTCATCTTTGCACAGCAGAGGGAAAGTGGGCGAGGGAGGAGTGAGGGATTTTGAAGGGAACGCACGGAACGCCCTTGGACACTTTCGGTCCCAACAAACATGGATCGACAGCCAGTTGGAGGCTGAGTGCTATCCCCCTGCTTTGTCCAAATCATCAGGAACACCCGCACCTTCATTTCACTGTGGTGAAGGTGTCTTTTGTGGATCTATCTGGATTATTGATTTGCAACGTTCCTTGCTCAATGTCGTCATATTTTCCTTCTTTCTGACTTCTGCGTACATAACTGGCACCTAACCATGGCTGTATTTGTTTTATATAATTATATACAGCATACAATAATAAAATGTATATTATAGATATCTTTTCTTGCACCCGATGCGTACCAACAATGCATTGTGGGTGACATCCACCTCTGGAGTGACCATGGTTGTTGACTGGCTCCCTCAGTCCTCCGAGGGTCCATCTCACCCAGTGCACTTCAGTTTGTCAGACAAATGGAACAACACCCGTGATGTCGGTGGGGATTCCCCCGGGGGGGGGGCAAGCGGCGAGGGGAATTTAACGAGGGCGTGTTGAACGAATGAATTGCAGCCATAGACAGACGGCAGAGAGAGAGAGAGAGAAGCCTAGCCCGGGCTAGCTGGACGTGGAGGGTGTGACAATGGTTGCAGCAGAGCGATCTAGTCCAATGCAAGCTAACTCAATAATTTAGCTGTTGCCGCTCACCTGTCAGAGAAGCTGCCGCCGTTGGCTTTCTCCTCATTATCGCCCCGCGGGGAGGGTTGGTTAGCAGACACTTCCCGCGCCCACGCTGTGCGTTTCGCTTGGCGAGGGTCGCCGCCGGGAGCTACAGGAAACTGGAGGGGACATTTTCAGAGGACACGCTTTGTGTTGTTGCAGTCCGGGCCCGTTAGCACGCCGCCGTGCTAAACAGCTGACATGCGAGCCGGCGTGTTAGGTTCTCCCCACGCATACCCGTGCTGCGTACGCTGCTCATGTCCTGCTGATCATCAACACGCTAGATGGGCTACGTGCTAGCACACCATTGGAGAAAAAAAACAACTGTTTGGGATTTCAATAATCGAATGTCACCAACCTTTTGAGAGTGGTTCAGTGTCGATACCTTGAACATACAAAACGGGATTGAGGCATATAAAGACAATGGAACAATAGTGTGCTTGCCTCGCAACCGCACTAATACAGTAATTTTTAAATCCTTCATCACATGAGTGGCCTGATTAAAAATACCAAATTAAATAACATCCATTGATCCATTGAACACGGCTTACCTTAAAACTAAAAGGTAGACAGAGTTCCGCTGGGTAGGTCTGTTTGTGAAGCCGCTTATGTGCTCTGTGCCACGCCTCCATATGCTATAAATGGGAGGGGGGGGCATGTCTGGAAGAGAGAGAGAGATAATGGGGTAGAGCGCCAATGAGACAGATAGAGGGGGGAGAGCGCGAGAGAGAGGTGAGAGACAGAAATATGGTGGGAGGACAGAATGAGAGATCGAGAGAGGGAGAGAGAGAATCAGGCAAAGTGAGGCAGTAAGAGAATGAGAGAGAGAGAGCGGGAGAGAGATAGAGAAAGGCAGTTAGAGAGAGGGAGATAGTAGGTGGGGAGGGAGAGAAGTGAGAAATGGCAGGGATGCAGGGGTGTGGATGTGACACATGGATAATGGGGGATGTGAAAAAAAACTACTGCCAGGACGCTGATCTAAAAATGAAATCGAGTTCCTAAAGAATCTCCATACTGTTCTTACAACAACCTAGGGGACCAATTTTTCCTCAACGCGATAAAGAAAATCGCCTTTCTTCTTAAATCTATTACAGGATGAACGTGCGACATGATGTGAACTAAATTATAAAAAAAAAGAAAATCTACATCATGTGAACAAAATGATTGAACAAAAATAATATAAATATATATTCATCAATGATTTTAATCTATGAGCGGGGGTGGGGGCAGTATGGGAATACTCACTGATTGTGTCAGCCTAGGCCAATTTCAAGCCTGACATCTGAGAGCTAGCGCGGCGCTACGCTATCACGCGGCCCCCCGTGCCCCGGGCAAGGTGATAAAAACCAGAGACAAGAACTCACTGAGTGGGAGAGGATATGATGGACAATGGTGGACACGCAATACCTCTTAGTGTGTGTGTGTGTGTGTGTGTGTGTGTACAGCAAGCTTGTGTTTATGTGAACACTTTGAGCAGTTTAACGCCAGAGGCTCTCCTGTTGTTGATGAGAAAATGAGAGAATATAGACTGTGGATGGGAGGAATAGGGTGGAGTGGGAGGGGGAGGGGGGGGGGTAAGTATAGGATATGTCGTCCCTTTTTTTTTTTAAAAAAGACTTTCTGAAGGGCTCTGAATGAATCGGTGTGTTGTTATTTATTTCCCGCCCATCACCCTGGGATCAATGCTATCTGGCCGCCCGTCTCTCTCTCTCTCTCTTTCACCGCGACACAATCCTTCTTCATGCCGGCTTCTCCTTTGTGTACCGCGGCGTGGAGGGCTGAGGAAATATCAACAGCACTGTCCAACGTGGGCGGTTATCGGTTGCACCTCGCCACGCAGATTGTTTGCTTTGGGTTTGGTTCACCAAAAGCCCCCCTTTTTAGACCAAATCTCAGATTTGTCGCACCTGTCTTCCCATCCCCGCCAAGGTCGACCTGGCAGCTCTCCTGCTCACTGAGACTGATGTGGGTCATTACCAGATCCCCGGTGGGCTCCCCTCCAGCCCCCCTCTCGCTCTCTCTCTCTGCAGACCCCTCAGCCCCCCTCTGGCTCTCTCTCTCTCTGCAGACCCCTCAGCCCCCTCTCGGCTCGCTCTCTCTCTGCAGACCCCTCAGCCCCCCTCTGGCTCTCTCTCTCTGCAGACCCCTCAGCCCCCCTCTGGCCTCTCTCTCTCTGCAGACCCCTCAGCCCCCCTCTGGCTCTCTCTCTCTGCAGACCCCTCAGCCCCCCTCTGGCTCTCTCTCTCTGCAGACCCCTCAGCCCTCCTCTGCTCTCTCTCTTCTGCAGACCCCTCAGCCACCCTCTGGCTCTCTCTTCTCTGCAGACCCCTCAGCCCCCCCTCTGGCTCTCTCTCTCTGCAGACCCTCAGCCCCCCTCTGGCTCTCTCTCTCTCTGCAGACCCCTCAGCCACCCTCTGGCTCTCTCTCTTTCTGCAGACCCCTCAGCCCCCCTCTGGCTCTCTCTCTCTGCAGACCCCTCAGCCCCCCTCTGGCTCTCTCTCTCTCTGCAGACCCCTCAGCCCCCCTCTGGCTCTCTCTCTCTCTGCAGACCCCTCAGCCCCCCTTCGGCTCTCTCTCTCTGCAGACCCCTCAGCCCCCCTCTGGCTCTCTCTCTCTGCAGACCCCTCAGCCCCCCTCTCGCTCTCTCTCTCTCTCTGCAGACCCCTCAGCCCCCCTCTCTCTCTCTCTCTCTGCAGACCCCTTCAGCCCGTCTATTGTGTGACATCCTCCTGTGCAGCCTGACGGAGATGTGCAGGTGGTCCAACCAAGGGAAAGGTGATAGTCAGAGGAGGACAGACAGGTCCATCTGGTTTTGTGGTTTTTGTCCGTCCTTTTCGTAAATTGAAGCACGTTTTCCATGCAGTTGGGTGGGTGGGTGGAGGGGGTGTGGTCATTACCTCCCAGTTCTGTTTCTGGAACAATTTATGACCACATGGACTTTCTGATTATCTATATGAGTGGTGTGTGCTTGGCTTTGATAGAACTTGTCCCTCAGCCAGAATACACAGGAAGACCAGTCAGTCCGTGACGCGTTAATAAAGCGACTGTTCAACTGCCAACCACGACAGTTCCTTGGCATACCGTCATGCTGTCATACTGTGTTCATCTGCATGTTGCTTTTAAAATACACTGGAAACCGCTTATAGCGATCACATATGTCCGGGGGAAATGTATCACTGTAAGCGGTTACCACAGTAATACATGCTTGCAATGGCAGAACGTGAGTGTAATGGGAGAATTGTGCATGTTGGAAGTGGTAAAAGTGAATGGGTGGCATTTAGTTGGGGGACAGAGACAGAGAACTGTAATTCAGGAAATGGAATGAAGGGGACATTGATGTGATGCAGGTGAGTGAGGATCGTAGGCAACTTAAGAGATGGAATTTATATTGGATTCATGCTACTTTATTTGAATATAAATTATTTCGTCTCAAAAAATACTTTTCCAAATAAGTGTGTTCATTGGACCTAACTGACACACGCTATGCTACCGGTGACTGTGGAAATGGTTGCTTGCTGCACGCCACTAAAGTGCAGTGCTGGGCTGGGCTTCTCTAACACCAAGGACACCAAGCAAGTTTTTGAGAAAACCGTTTTAGATTGTAAAATGTTTTTGCAGGCACTCTCTCTCTCTATCTCTCTCTCTCTCTCTATCTCTCTCTCTCTCCCGAGTGTGTTTGTGGTAACGGCTGGTTTAACCTGGCTGCATCGATTGGCCAATGCGCCAATGAGTCCAAAAAAACCACCTAACCACTTATTTTCCTTAACCTTGATGCAAAATGTCATGAACTTGAGGAAAGACGTGAAGGAGAATTCACAAGGACTTGGGGAAAGATAAGCATGGCGCTCTGCATTTCCGACTGCACTTACACTAGGACACGTTATTGAGCGACGTCGGACGTGATGGACGTGGGTCTGCCGTGGTCACACTGCAATGATCCGAAGACGGAGTACTAAAGGTGCATCTTAGATACTTAGATACTTAACTCTGTGAAAAATAGGGGTGGGGGACGTATCGAATACTTGGCGCCCAGTTTGTGTTTGTTTGTGTTCACGTGTTCAGTCTGTGGTGGAAGCTTAACATGTTAGGGTTTGTTAGTATGTTGATTGTTCACCTTGACACACGGTCAGCCTGTAGGTTGAGCTCTTAACGTTGCTCAGCAAAGCAATGTCCAAGTGTAGTAGTGCTGATCTAGGACCAGTTGTTCATGACAAGGAGTCTGTAACAGAGTGAATGGAAATAATACTACATCAGCACTCCTACTGGTGCTGATCATTGCCACAATCTAAATGTAGTACAACTTATTTTCCATAATATCTTTTTAGTTAAAATTATGAATTTCTGGCTTCTTATTTAGAAGTGACTTCAATTCTAATTGTCATTTTTTGTCTGTTTTAATTGTGTTTATTGTTGTTTCCTACTTTGTTGTGCTATAGCCTACATATACCGCAGTTCATTTACTGCTATGAACGACATGTATGACTGTCTGTTGGCTGTGTTTTAGTTGTTAGTCAGTCAATCATCATAAAACACACTCATTAGGCCAACATTATTTCTTATTTTATTAAGAAATACAGTGCCCGTTAACAGGATGAATACCTTTATTGTTGTTGTTTCCTACTTTGTTGCGCTGTTGTCGACAGGTTAGCGGGAAAGTTATGAATATTCATGAGGAAAGCATCGCCTGATTGGCCCGTTGAGCTGACGTCAGAAGCGTCCCAGAAGCGCATCCGTCAAAAATAGATTTGCCAAATATTTGAAGCGAAGCAGAGCGCAGTGACTCTTCTGGGACGCTTCTGGGACGCTTCTGGGATGCTTATGAAACGCGGCGCTTCACAGAAGGTGGAATAAGGTGGAATAATAAATAATATCGTTTACATGATGATTGGTTGTTTCCTTGAACGGCCGAATGGTGCCGCAAGGAATTGTGGGACGGCATTATCTCCTTTCGCTTGAGTAAACAATGGTCTAGTGTACCCTTTGCTGACGGAGATGAGAAAGGAAGCATTGAAGCACCTTTCCTTAGCATTTAGAGAATTAGCATTTAGACAATTCGAACAGCTCTTATCACGGCTGCTACTTAGATACTTCTGGGTCATTCATTCAGTTAGGAACCGTCCTAAGCAAAAAAATGACTATTCGACTGCAACCACAGACTCTAATCAGACTTGGGCCAAGTGAGGCTTCTTAAACGAGCCACCAGCCACACACACACACACACACACACTCCACAGTGACATTGGTCATGGTTTCAGATTTTATTGTACCAGGCCCATATGTATAATGCATACAATATTTTATTGCTTTGAAGGTTTCCTCTTATATTCTGACCAACAACGGCAGCATATATAATGATATCTTTATCATATGATAATATGATAATGTGAATCATGAAAATCAAGAAACATGATTTTTTTCCATTACAAAACTGATGGAAAATTCAAGAGCACCAAACTCGTTCACTACAGGCCTCACAAAAGAGCCTAGTTTGCCAAGGCCATGTAGCTGTGTCAAAAAAAAGAAAGAGACAAATTGTATAGCACTGCAGAAATAACTGCAACCATCCATTTACTGGTCTTGGCCCCATAGACATAAATCAGCTCTGTTTTTCCAGGTTCAATCGATTATGTAATATAACCACCGTCATTAGTTTGCCATTATTTGGTTTAGGTTTTAGGGTTCTGATGCATCCCCTGGTGGCCGAGGGTAAATAAATCAGCCTTTTTTTGCTCGTGCTATAAACACACATGCAACGCACACACAGAAGGTTGTTGCCAAGAATGGGTTGTATTTATCCACCATTTCCTCCGCTCATTCTGTGGACAAGCCAGCTCCTAAAAGAACGTGAGTTAATGGTGGAGTGTGGGTAGGAAGGGGCGATGGGGCCTCCTCCTGACACCGTATCCGGATCAATGAAACACACTATTCCATGTAAGTCTGTGTGGAAAGACACTAACCTCCAGTGCATCAACCTTATGCCTTCCTGTATGTGGAAACTAAGTAAACAAATGTTGTTGTCAAAATCATGTGTTCATGTCGGTCATATGTCTCTGCAGTGCCCAATGAGAAAGAAAGAATGATGCGATGAAAATGATATAAAACAAATTTCTCTATGTCCTAAAATACACCATTTCCCAAGCATGTTGCTGATTTAACTGCAGTTGAAAACTATCCTCCAGTTGACTACCGATCAAAACTTTCTCTACTAAGATTTATTTGGAGTAGGGAGTACCAGGAGAAACTACCAGCTCCTTACTTTGGGAAAAGCCTGCTAAGAATAGTTCTGAGGAGAAGTGGAGCCATCTTATTTTTCGATCATTTGAGGATAAGAAAATGATTGTGGTGTACTTGGTGAAAGCATCATTACTGAATTAGTCAAAGTTTATTCCTAATTATGCCACTGAGGCTGGTTCTATTATTGATCAATTATATTGCAGGCATTTCAACAATTGATTCATCAACTCATTTCTTTTTCAATGTGTGAATAAATTACTTCATGAAACTTTGTAAACGTGAATCCTTTTTCACTGTCGATCTCAATGTGTTTGTGCATGTACTAGTTTGCCATGACAATATGTATTTTTGTCATGAAGAAGATATTCTTGGTGGTTTGTATTTTTTGGGTAACAATGGCTAAAGAGCCTAGAATTAATGAGGCAGGGTTTTCTCTCATTATCCTGGTTGCCTATCACATGCCTAGCAACACCTGAGTGCATAATGTATTATTTAATAAAATTGCGAAAGGCCACTGTTTCGATTCATGGTGGCATTATTGAATTTTGAGTTTAATATGCAATTAAAAGGCCGTCAAGCATTTTAAAACAATAGAGTCACAAGGAAGTAGATAGAGCCCTCTCCGTCACGCTCAATGAGAGGTCCTGTCAAGATTGCATCAACCCCTGTAGGTTACCGCTGGCACAATAAAGGCACTGCTGTTTACATCACTCTGTACTCTCCGACGGTGTGTCTTGCATACAGAGTCCCTGTTCTTCTTCTTCACTCTCTTCCGTATGCGTGATCCCAGCTCCACATTTCATTCAAGGACATACTTCCGTCAGTGATGCAATACGTCGGGGGTCTCGAAGAACATTCATATTCCCGCGATGATCGTCAGCTTCAGATGACTTGGAGAAAAGTCTGTCTCCAAACAGCCGGTAATGAGGCTAAAATGAGCAGCGCATTAAGTCCACGTGCCGCAGGTGTTGGTGTGGCCTGCTTAAAAACTGCCCCGTTTTATGAGAGCCTTATCGCGGCTTGTGCGGCTTGTTCATTAGCGGGAGGCTAATTTACCAAAGGCATTCCTATTATGAAGGGATAACTTGGTCATGCTACACAAAATAAGTTCCTCAGACAGGTGATAACCACCAATGACTCTTTGGCTGTTTACTTCTTTGCCAACAGAGTCGCGACACTGCCTGTGAAATGTTCCCAGAGCAGTAGGTGCATAAATGTGAATCTAAAGTCAAATGTGGTTACACTGAACAGCTGAGACTGGGTGCCTTCAACAGGGTGTCTGTGGTGCCTGAGTCCTAATGTCAGCGCTCTGCTCACACACAAGTGGATCTGGTGATTCTGTGTAAATTGGAGTTACCAGGATCCGGTTCACACGTCGTCTGTCTCCTGCTTCTGTCTCTCGCTCTTTCAGCGAGTTTTGTCTCCCACACACTTGCTCAGAATTAGCATAGCGCTCTGCTGGACAGGGGGATATAATTAGCCTCCGTATCACTCACAGTCATACGGCTGTGGATTGGATAATTTTCTATTAATGATGGATTTTCCTTCATTTCGTCGCGCCATACTCGTTGATTTGAAATTGAGGGAAAAAGTTGTGGGGGTGTATAGAAGAGCAGAATGCCAAGAGGTGTCGGACACATGGTGAATAACTGAATATGTGTGGAGTAAGTTGGTGAAGGACAAAAAGGGTTTCTTTCTGAGGTGTTGAGCTGCTGGTGAAGACGGCTCTCTGGTGTTGGAAGACAAACGGGTTGAGAACAGAGGGTGATATCAATAAATATCTAAAAGTGAACTTTAAAAAGGCAAAAAGAAACTGTATGTGTGTGTGTGTGTGTGTGTGTGTGTGTGTGTGTGCGTGTGTGCGTGTGACTTCATTTCAGGCACATGATAAACATGGATATCGTGTTTATATATTCCAACATGTTTGTCCTCCTCCAGATCTAAATAGATAAGATAGCCTCAATAGATACTTAGTGCCATCTACTGGATACGCTGAGAGACTCTGTAGTAAGTCCCTTCTAAATACTGACAGTGAACCTGAAGCCGATATGTAAACTGCTGTATAAAGTTGTGTATGGTATGTAGGCACATGTTTCTTGTCCAGTACAATTGAATTCAGCCTATCTAAATGTCCTGAGCTGTCCTGAGCTGAGTAATGGCCACGGTATATAAACACGGTCGCTGAATCCATTATCTTCTGCAAGACAACTGTGTCGGGTTGAATATATACCATTAGATTTGTGGTAAACAACCTCCTGTTTTTATTCCGGACCTGGTGGCGGTGAAGGAACCAGGAGTAATCCTTCCCTCTGCTGACGCTGGAGTCCAATCCTCTCCTCCCCGCTGACCTTGTTAGCAGCTAATCCTGCTAATGGCCATATTAGCTCATATTAGCTGTACTGCGGTAGGGCTAGCGAACAAGGCTCATTCTATAGCACGGCTAAGTCACAGAAATACTTACATTCTTTGTCGCTAAAATCAAGTACAATCACTTATCGTCCTAAACCCTGTGATATCAAGTGTGTAGCCCATACGTTTTTGGCTCCTCTGTGTTTGCATATTGTTCTTTAATTTTACTGCCATTTGGTAAAAAGCCAGGCTATGTTGTGATTCTTTGTGGAGACATAGTAGGAAATAATCACCATTGCAAACTGCACCTTTTGTATCCAGGTAGCTAGTCAGGTGGTTCCTTAAGTGACGCAGACCTATCCATCCGCGTCCTAATGCTGTGATTGGATGTGGCATAATGAGGGGGAGGGGTCAACGAGACGATTCTATTGTTTTTATTGCTGATGCGTTATCATGAACGCATGTGTTATGGTTTAGTCAGCACAGAACCTTGTTGAAATGCTAATTTAACATGGGGTTGTAAATGAATGGAATTAGGAGGTTTTTGTCCTCCATCAAAGCCACTGCAGCGTTCATGATCATATGAAGCAGCGCGTCAATCAGCAAATCTACATGAAAATATGCATAGGGTTGCAAAGGTGCTGATTATCAAAGCACACATCCATTTTCCCCCCTGAGGTGTTCTGGGAAAAGTGGGTGAAGTCGAGCGAGCGTGACTTCCTCGCCGTGGAAAATGGCCGTCTTCAGGTTTTTCGACCCACCGTGAAGCGGCTTCTTCAGAAGGCTGCGACACTAATCTAAGCTTCCTTCCTGGCCTGGCTCTGTCCTTCAGCCAGTAATCCTGTTTGCAGAAGCCAGTGCGTTATAATCCTCCCACATCGCTCGGATCCCTCCCCGGCTCACCGACTCGCCGCCTCTGTGATGCTGGAACCCCACTGAAGCCCTCAGGTAAGCCTCGACCCCCCCAGAGAGAGAGAGAGATAGAGAGACACCCCACTACCTCATAGACTCCAGCTACAACACCCAATCCCTAACCATTCATAGGATATCATTCGCAGGGAAATACGATCAAGGGGAAGTATTCAGGTCTTTTGTGGTATTTGTGAGGGTGGGGGGGGGGGGGTAGATACACATTGTTGTTGTTTTGTTGTTGTTTTTTGGAAGCGCTTAGCTTTTAGCCTGTAATGTATGCCGGCTATAGGACTGAAGCGATTGCTGCTGGCTATGGGGCTTGGGTGTAGGTCAGCGGGGAGGATGAGGGATCGAGTAGGGCAGCAGGTGGAGCAGTGGAGTTGGCTGCAGGCTGGCCCAGATGGCTTCCCTCCTCCTCTCTCTCTCTCTCTCTCTCTCTCTCTCTCTTTCCTCTTGCTCTCCTTCTCCCTCTCTCTCTCTCTCTCTCTCTCTCTCTCTCTTTCTAAACAAAAGGCAACAGCCAAACAGAGAGTAATGTATTCAGTGCTTCTGATCCAGCATCTCTGTTGTCGGTGTACACTGCTTCAGCTAGACAGGGCGGGCACCTGTGGGTGTCGGCTGATGGTTATTGACCATTTCCAACGTGTGAGCTCTGAGCATTTTTAAGCCAAGCAATTTTTGCTTCAATTTTAAAACTGAAATCTCCTTCTACTGTGAGTTGTTGATGCCAAATCCCCCCCCCCCCCCCCACACACACACACACACACACACACACACACACACACACCTGCATGGTTTCCATGTGTGTGTGTGTGTGCGTGTGCGTGTGTGTGTGCGTGTGTGTGTGTGTGTGTGTGTGTGTGTGTGTGCCAGTGTGTTCCTTCAACAACACCTGAGTGGTGAGATTGGGGTTATGGAAGCTCAGCAGTAATTGAGAGTGACACTTAGCTACACACACACACACAGTCTCAGCCATGCGTTGCAGTGGTGCGCGCTGAATTTAGACAGTGTAATGTGGTTTTAAGTGCGGTGACTGTGTTAGTGTGTGTGTGTGTGTGTGTGTAAAAGTCCCGACGTGGCTTTGGCATCAGGAATGTGTTTCTGGGTGCTTTTAGGATGTTAAGCTGGGTGGTTAAAGTGGTTCCCCAGCCCCCAGAGGCCTCGGAGGAAAAGCAAGGAGAGACGGCACCTGCACCGCCCCCAACAACTGTAAGACCCCCCTCCACCCCCTTGTGTGTGTCTGTGTCTATTTTTATCTATGTGCGTACTTAAAGAATAAACATTTTGTTTTTGTATTTGTAATCAAACAGGAGAAGAAGGTGGTGTCATTCAAGGAAGAAAGCAAAAAAAGTAAAGGAAGGAAGTATTGTGTGTGTGTGTGTGTGTGTGTGTGTGTGTCCTCACACATTTATAACAGAAAAGGGAATTTAACTACAATGCTAAATAAATCATGTGTTGCCTTTGACAGCGCCGTCACCTGACAAGGTAAAAGCAGAGGAGGTGTCTGACGACAGCGGGTGAGTCTGCAAGCTACTAAATATAAATTCAAAGAGAGAGAGAGAGAAAACGTTCTCTAATGTTTTGCGTCTTGCTGTGTGCACAAGCGTGGACGGTACACAAAGTTTGAATTGCAATGTATGCATGAGTTCACCTCCTTGTCAGAGGCAGCCTTTCTCTTGAGTCTAACAAGAATCCACTTGGTACACTCTTAGATTCAACTGAGAGCGGAACCACTTCAATTCTCTTGACACGCCACACAGAGAACAAGTGTTATTAATCTTCATTATGTCAGCGTGTTATTTGACCTCAGCCTTTTCAATGGTTGAGCACCCATCGGGAACCAGTGAACTTTCGAACCCCAAACCCAAGGCAGACTAAACCTACGGGTTTTACATCCAATACGATCTGCGGTGTGGCCGCGAGCCAGTGGCCTATGTGGTCTTCAGCCTTCGTGCGGACTTAGAGGGATTTCCGGGACAAACGGGCTCATTGTGATAGGATCGGGAGCGGGGGAAGTCAGACTCTGCACACATTAAAAGATATGCTTCGTCTTGCCGACAGTAGCTCAGATCCAGCCTGCCTGGCTAATCTGCCCGGAGACTTGAGATGGTCTGGCAGTGTTTGGGCGTATAGACGTGTCCAGACATCTGGATGCCCGCATTAAAAGATATGGTTTGTCTTGCCGTCATTAGCTGAGATTCAGCCCGTCTGGCTAATCTGCCTGGACACTTGCGATGGTCTGGCAGTGTTTGGGCATTGACAAATAGCTAAGGCAAAGAGCTGGATGAAAAGAGCAGACGCCAGCCTTTTTTCTGTAAACTACAGCCCAATAATTTAGTTGGGTAAATGATCAAAGAAGGGTTGAATAAAAAATATAAATTAAATAAATAAAAGCATGCATAACATTAGTGTTTAATTGGTGATTTGTGTGGCGCAATCTCTTGAGCACAAACATACTTCACCAAATAGCTTGAAATCTTTCATGCGAAAAACCAACATAATTATTCTATAACTGTTTTATCTCTGCTGCTGTGAGTACCTTGATAAGGCACTTGTTTCTAATAATTATTAAAAAAAAAATAGTTTGTTTTTTTTTAATCTAACATTGATTTTGCGAAGCTCTGCTTGTAATATGTGAAAGTGAACCGTTTTCCCTCCTGTCCTGTGGACTATAGCGCCCAGCCCAAGGTGCTCACCTGGATCTCCCATAGCCTGGCCAGCGCTCTGCCCCAGCCAGCAGGAACAGCCAAGCCAGACAACAAGGTGCGCTCAGTGTTGTCTTGTTATGCTGTTCTATCTGACAAATCTTATTGTGTACCTAATGATGACACGGTGACAACGATGCCATGTTTGTTTCTTTCTTTCTTATGTTCAGGAAGATAATGAGTCGATCAGGTAACATTGTGTGTGTGTGTGTGTGTGTGTGTGTGTGTGTGTGTGTGTGGGTGTGTGTGTGTGTGTGTTGGTGTGTTGTTGTGTGTGTGGTGTGTGTGTGTGTGTGTGTGTTGTGCGTGTGTGGCGTGTGTGGTGCGTCTGTGCGTTGTGCGGTGTGTGTGTGTGTGTGCATACATGTGTTTGAGATGTGTGTGAGCGTGTAGACTACTTTTTTCTTAGTTGTATGTGTGTGTGTGTGTGTGCGTGTGTGTGTGTGTGTGTGTGTGTGTGCGTGTGTGTGTGTGTGTGTGTGTATGTGTGTGTGCGTGCATGCGTGCGTGTGTGTGCGTGCATGTGTGTTCTGTGTAACGTTATGTAATGTAGTTAATGTGATTGTTAGCCCAGTGCGTGATGATTCTGTATGAGTTACGTGTCTTTTATCTCTGGAAAACAGCAATCCGGAAGAGAAGTAAGTCATTAGCAGACCAAAAGCTATTGCATAGTGCTGCAGTGTACCAATGCACGACTACAGGCTTAATCTGCTTCAGAAATCAAAGCAATTCACCAATTACTCTAATGCAACAAATGCAATCAGAACACTCATCCGTGGATGTAAGCAGAAGACCTTTGTTATATTACATTTTTTTCATATCTTTTTTCCGACTCAATACATGTCCTTGGTGATGGTGGTGTGCTTAACTTTCAGCTTCTAGTGTCTGCATGTTGGCATGGTCCTATCTCTTTAGGCGGAGGTCCATGATAGTCTTTGGCAACGGCACGGTTAGGGGGTCGCGTTTTTGGCCCTGGCCCTTCCTTTCTGCTTGTTTTGGGGGGGCCTCACGTCCACAAGCAATCACACACACGGACGGAGCAATTACGCTTGGCCGCGTCGCCGTCAGCGTTTCAACTTTTTGAACAATCATTGCAGTTTGGGCGAAATGAAAATAATTTTTTAAACGTGATTGCGACACTTCCCAACAAACGCCTTCCAAACGGCCCATTTCCCCTGATTTCCACACACACACATAAGAGCCTCCACTTAGTTAGCACTCCACTCTTCTGCCGCCGCTGCTTTTTACTTGGCCCTACAGCACCCTCTAGTGTTCAGCTCCTGAACAACACGTCCCATTCATCCTGTCACGGTTGGTTATTTGCACTCTTTTACAGTCAAGGTGTAATCAACTGGATTGTCCAAGGGATTGAAAAAGTGGTTCCACAGCCAGATGAGAAATACAGGAAGCAGCCAGACCCTGAGGATGTGACCGAGGTAATGACCAAAGAACCTTATTCATGGACTGAGTTGTTTTTGTGCACCATAAAAGATCAACCTCTTTCTTGTGAAAGTGATCTCATATTGATTGTGTAAATGCTTGCTTTTCCTTCAGGTGCATGACATCGCCGATGTACCAGGTGAGGAGAATGTGTGCACCGTGTGCAAATAACTCATGGTAAGGTAGATATTGGCTGTGAAGGAGACAGTTCAGCCTAAACATACCCATAACCTGTCTCTGTCTCTGTCTCTCTCTATTTCTGTCTCTGTCTCTTTATCTGCTTCATCTCTGTATCTGTCTCTCTATCTCTGTCTCTCTCTGTCTCTGTCTCTCTCTGTCTCTGTGTGTCTTTCTCTCTGTCTCTATCTTGGTCTCTCTCTGTCTCTGCTCTGTCTCTCTCTCTCTCTCTCTTTGTCTCTGTCTCCTTCCTCTGCTTCATCTCTGTGTCCTGTCTCTGGTCTCTGTCTGTCTGTCTGTCTGCCTGTCTTCGCTCTCAGTCTTTCTCTTTCTGTCTTCTGTCTCTTTTCTCTGCTTCATCTCTAGCTATGTCTCTGTCTCTCTGTCTCTGCGTGCTCTGACTCTCTCGCTCGTCTCTTGCTCTCTTCTTTCTTGTCTCTGTCTCTTCCTCTGCTTCATGCTCTGTTCTCTGCTCTCTTTTCTCTTTCTCTTTCTTGTCGCTTCTCCTTTCTTGCTTCATCATCTATCTCTGTCTGCTGTCTCTCTGTCGTCTGCCTGTCTCTGTCTTCTTCGTCTCTCTGTCTCTAGATGCTGAGCCTCTTGCTCCACATCGCCCGTGGTTGGGAGGTGGAGTCTGGACAAGGAGGACGAGGAGGACAAGCCCTTCCAGCTGCAGCCCAGGTCAGTGTCTCTGTAAGCCAGAGAGGTAGTCGGAGCGCTGGCTGTCCCTCCTCAAGGGATGTCCCACTGATAATGATGCTTCCTTAAAGACTGAACTATACAGTAGTGGTGCACATACAGTACTACACAGGGGTGTGTATAATGTTGTTATGGCACAAACATTCTAAACGTGTGTGTGTGTGTGTGTGTACGGCATACGTGTGTGTGTGTGTGTGTGTGTGTGTGTGTGTGTGTGTGTGTGTGTGTGTGCGTGAACCCAGGATGATGGAATGGCTGAAACAAGGCATCGAGAAGGTGATCCCCCAGCCCGAGATTTACATCCACGCTTCACAAGATGCAGCGGCGAAGAAAGAGTCCTCGATTCCAAAGAAAGGTGCCTCGTAGTAGTAGTAGTAGTAGTAGTAGTAGTAGTAGTAGTAGTAGTAGTAATAGTCATGTTATTTTAACATAATTTAGACCATCATTATATATATGGACCCATATAATACTGTGATACTTTTACTATGTGGTTAAATGAGGTTTGCTTGGAGTATCATGCTTAAGAGAACATTATTTTCTTCATGTTTGTTTAAGTATGTATTTTGTAAGAGGGTGACAGGGGCCCTCCAGTATATTTTGTTTTATTCTTTATGATACAAATTTCAGTCTATCAACCAATTTATTTTGCCAATTTTACTGTAGTTATGTCACTAATTACTTAGAAAAGAAATCCAAATAAAAACAAACATTTAATTTCAGGCTTTTAGCGGGGCCTCCCTCCACTTTGGGCCCTGGGTAGTCAGTCCCACTTTTCCCCCCAGTCTGACGCCCCTGGTAATAGTAGTAGTAGTAGTAGTAGTAGTAGTAGTAGTAGTAGTAGTAGTAGTAGTAGTAGTAGTAGAGTAGTAGTATCACTTCCGACTCGAACCTTGTTCCCTCTCGTGACCACGTTCACCTGTTGCCCCGTCCCTTTCACTAATCCTGTGAACGTCAGCGTTAATGAACATACCATTACCATAGTGGCTGCGAAGCACAAAGTAGCCGTGCTCTGCTCTGCGGCGTTAATGAATCAGAGACACCGGGCCCGTTACTAAGACAGAGTGTGCGCCTCTCCCCCCGCAGCTGAGGCAGCGCCGCCGGCTCCCGCGCCGCCGCCGCCGCCGCCGCCACCTCCACCTCCAGAGCACGCTGAAAAGTAAGCGCTTCAGCACATTATTTTCACGAGTGATTTCAAACTTCTAGGAAAAGTAGACATTCATCTTACCGTTGCGTTATTTATCCTCCCTTTGCGCTTTCAGTAAGACGGAGTCGGAATCCAAGTAAGTGACCAATTTGTCCATAGAAAGCGACATTTTTACAGCATACATGATGGCGTGTATTACACGGAGCGCATTGTTCCACACTTGAGGGTTGAACAAGGTGCTTAGTTTTGGTTAAAATAACTGCTGTGTTGTAACAGCTCATCACAAAATAAAATACTCTCCCCCCTGAAGCCAGTTGGAAAAAAAAAACCCTTCATTGACCATTAAGCAAGATGCTAAACTCCTGCGGCTAAATGGGCTCTGACTCACTCCTCCAGGCCTGCATGTTTAGAGGTGAACCGCTCCAGATTGAGTGTGTCCATTATAACAGCTCTACCAGGCGTTGTTGGCTCTAATGTTTACGCCCCCCTTCCCTTCCAGCGTGGTCGGCTGGATCGTTGGAGGCATTGGTCGCATGCTGCCCCAACCTGCGCATAAGAAGGTACAGCTTTATTGCATGACAATGAGAAATAGTTTTGCACAGTTTCAAATGATTCTCTGCTGGTTTAGCATCTGACCATTACTGTGTGTGTGTGTGTGTGTGTGTGTGTGTTCTTTTGCAGGACAGCAGTGATGAGGTGGAGAACAGTAAGTAGGATGTTGCTGTTGTCCACAGCGAGCTCTTGTTCAGACACACCAGGGCTGCGGTAGTCAAGTCCTCAAAATCCATTTTCGATGGTCTCGGTCTCGTCTTGGACATGTCGAGGGAATTTGACTCGGTCTTGAATCAATCTCAGATGAATTGAGAAGAGACCAAAGCTCTGTTCAGAATTGCAAAGCTACATATTACTACTTTAATCATTTTAATCTCTTCCGAGAAATTGGCCAGCAGTAAATCTTCAGATGAGTTGATATAGTTTCGGGCTCAGTAACATTATGTTGGCTTCTTCAAAAAGAATATATAATGTAATAAATATGATCAAATATGTAATGGTAGCCACATGGTCTTGGCCCCGAATTGAACTCATATTTTTGTGGTCTTGGTCTTGACTTTGTTTCGACCCCCCCTCTCCCCTACAACTATCAAATATATAATAGTAGCCACATGGTCTTGGTCTTGAATCGGACTCGATTAATCAATGCCTCGATCTGGACTAGAACTCGACCGAGCCCTGAGACACGCTAGCACCACGTTCAATATGTAACAGCCTCTATCATGTCTATGGCTATGAAATACTCAAACAATACAACGATCTGTTGGCTCACGTTCAACGTTAATCAATATCAACATAATTGAAACGATTCAAAAGTGACCGATTGGTTGATGGGTTCGTTGCTGATGGTGCATAAAGTCAGGGGAGGTGTTAAAGGTCCAGCAGTGAGGCAGACTCTAACTCCAGGCTCCTCTTCTCCTTCTGTTTCAGGAGCCATGAGAGGCCCTTAAACGAAGGAGAGGACAGAGTGGGACAGAGTCGTTCACTGAGAAACACATACACTTTATCAAAGCAAGCAAGAGAAAGCGACAATGGAGCCAGTTTCTGCATAGCAACGTGCAGACGCACCACCTACCGTACACTTCAGTAGTTGTTATTTGCCGTAGTAAATTACTCTGTAAAGCTAAAATTGTCTAAGAGCTGCACAGCTAAGAGCTAATGCACATTTTAGCATTCTATTGATGCCATAGGAAAAAGAACAGAACTACAAGAGTACGTCGTGTATGTAGTTTATATACATTATGTAAAACAATGTTTACCGAGATACTCCACTGTGATATCTTCAGATCGAGATACAATTGCAATATATCATGTTAATGTTGGAACACCAATTTGAACGGACTATGTACGTATGTGTGTCCCTCTTTTATTCAAACATTCATTACATACTGAAACCCTGTATATAATACAGACTGAAACTTTACATGGCAGGCAGCTACCCTCAATATGTTGGTTATAAATATATATATTTAAGTATAAAAATAAAGGCGAGATGATGAAAGTGTTATAGTTGTGAAAAAGTGTTATAGTTTGTATATTATCTCATTGCACCAATCCAGTCATCAACCCATCAGTCAATCAGCCATTGAAACGCCACTTCCACTGCAATACATTAAATGTCTTATGTCATATATGACACAATTCAGATTTGAACACAAGATCCAAATATAAGGATTGTAGCCAATAGTTACTCTCAAATATTAAAAATGTGCAATTGTGAAATGTTGTGTTATATTGACTTTGATCACACTATTTTCAAGAAAATGTTTAATTCCTAATAAGATAATGGGTTTTTTTCAAATAATGAAGTGAGAACATCTTTACTTACATCCTCTCCTCCAATGTAAAGCTCCACACTGCTAGCTTAAACTTACTGCTGACGTACTGACACTGTTGTACGGTGACTTGATGTAACACCTAGTGTGTTCTGGCTGGAAGTTTTGAAAACGTATCTTTTATTTAATAATTTTGAAACCAAGAAGGCTATAGGCTTACGACTCAGTCACAATCACAGATGCATTAGAAGGGTAAACACAGCTAGATTCAAGAGTCAAGATTCAAGAAGTTTAATTGTCACATAAACATACAGGATGTGCAGTGAAATAAAAGTGGCGATGACCAGCGAATGTGCAACAGAACAACACAAATATCACAAATATCACAATTGAAGGGAAAGAATCAGAATATCCACACTATTTACTATAGCTATAGCTATAGCTCATAACGACACCAAATGAATAACGAGTCCACACCCACACACACACACACACACACACACACACACACACACACACCACACACCACCACACACACACACACACACACACACACACACACACACACAAAAAGTCCTCCACTTGTAGACACAGTATCTGCATGGTCTTCCCGCTTGCTGTGTGACATGCAGTCAGCATAGTTCAGGAGAGGTCAGACATGAAGCTGGAGGAGGTGGAGCCAGACTGGGACAAGAAGGAGGAGGCGCCACGCCCCCAGGTGAGTCAGCTCCACCCACATGCACCACCCAGCAGGTGGGCCCCGCCTCTGCTGAAATGTCCCCTCCCTATGCGTGTGCATGTGTGTTGCATACTCCGTGTTGTATTTGAGTACGATTTGTACTTACTTTAGTCCTCTCTAAACACATTTCAATCATTTTCTGGTAAACCATTGTGCAAGAAAATACAAATCATTTATTAGGTAGTTTTTTCATTTTGAAAAAAAGCGGTCAGACATGAAGCTGGAGGACGTGGAGCCAGACTGGGACAAGAAGGAGGAGGTACCAAGCCCCCAGGTGAGTCAGCTCCACCCACATGCACCACCCAGCAGGTGGGCCCCGCCTCTGCTGAAATGTCCCCTCCCTATGCGTGTGCATGTGTGTTGCATACAAATCATTTATTAGGTAGTTTTTTCATTTAAAAAGTTGTGTTACTATCTGCAAGGACACGCAGACGGACAGCGGGCCGCCCCTCACAGACACCAGCAAGAAGGAGGTGGAGCAGTCCCTGGTGGCTCAGATGGAGGAACGGTGAGAGGCCACTTATAATTGGTTGTCGTCTTCATCTTATCACAACACTCGAGTCTGTACCTTTCCCCTGCATTTATAATTCACACCATTAGCGTGAATTGTACCCCCCTGGTATTGCTGTGCAAGATAAGATGACACTTCATTGATCCCAGGTGTGAAATGTGTGTGTATTCAAGCTCTGGAGTTGTGGCCTGGGATTCATTATATAAAGTTCCCATTTTGAAACTTGTGTATGAGCACATTTAAGAATAGTGCCCGGATTTTTTCATGCATATAAAATGCTGAGGCACTAAAAGATTAAAAAAAGTTGCGGTGACCTACAGTACACCCCTGCAGTGCACTCCAGTGTTAAGCCTCACAATACTTCAACGTAAGAGGCATCGCCGTTCTTCTGTAACCTCGGCCCGTCCCCGGCCGCCGTGTCCAGGCTGCAGCGGGAGCGCGTGGAGGCGGTGGTCCTGGCGGAGGAGACGGCCCGCAAGGCAGCGGAGGCGGCGGTGAGACAGCTGGAGGAGGAGCAGCAGCAGCAGCAGCAGCAGCAGCAGCAGCAGCAGCAGCAGCAGCAGGAGCAGCAGGAGCAGCAGCAGCAGCAGGCCGCCCTCGTCGTGGAGGACACGCCCCCGGAGGCCAGCGAACAGTAAGCTATGATGTCGACTCGTCCGAACACCACCACACGCTTATGCTTTGATGACAACCACACACGCATGCTGCTTCTTCAGTGGCTGTGTGAGGAATGGGATTACAATGATGATGGTGGTGATGATGATGATGATGATGATGATGATGGTGATGATGATGGTGATGATGATGTACAAGTGTCTCCTCTGGGCTGTAAATAAAAGCGCTATGTAGGACTGATGGGTTGCTGCACACACACACACACACACACACACACACACACTCATACTTGTATATTTGTATATTTTAACTGTAAATTTGTAAATGTATTGTACTGTATCGCTATGTAACCTGGCACAAGAATTTCCTTCGGGATAAATAAAGTTCTATTCTATTCTATTCTATACACTCATACACACACACACACACATACACAACACACACACACACACACACACACACACACCAGACACACGCACACAATGTGATGCCACCAAGTTCAGGATCAACATCCTGCAAAAGCGACTTCTATAATTCTCCTGCTCGCATGTTTGTTTTGAAAAGACTGCCCAACATCCTGGAGGAGGAGAAGGAGGACGAACCGGAGTAAGTCATATCCTATCCTTAACCTAACCCTCCCCCCCCCCCCGACACACACACACCACACAGACACAGACACAGACACACACACCTCCCAGTCTTCAATGCTGGGCAAAAACTTAGTGCAGTGTTTTGCAAGTGTAAACTTGGCCAACATAGTTTTCCCCTTGCATTCATGTCTCATATACAACATTAATATACATCCACCAAGAGCCTGGGGTGGTGTTCTGCTTGGCTCGCATAGTACGAGTCTCATGTTTTAATCAATTACACGAAAACACAGCAAAAATATAAGATTAATACATGTGCACCAAACAGGCAATCACGTTTATAATCAATGTTAGAGAGAACCGTTTACATCCTGTTTTAAAAGACACTAATAACCATGTACAATATATTCCCCTGAACCCGGCTATCGTAGGCAACCCCCAGACTGATTTGTAAGCAGAGAGAATTCGCTAGCCGCACGGACACTGGGCCCATTAGCCTCCCACCATCCTCGAGTCCTCCAGCCTTGCATCCATCCCAGGATAGAGAGCAGCAGGAGCTCCACAGAGAGCCAGTACAGGACAGAGAGACCACAGCTCAGGGAGATCAGTTACATGATAGGTGCTCTCTCCGAAGTAATGGCCGCAGAACAATTAGTCAAATCTCATTACAGAGAAGAATACATATTTATTTATTTATAATGTGTATCATAGAGGGCCTGATGCTGGATGCTGATGCCTGGTTTTTGTGAACAAACTATCTTCCACTATGATGTTATGTGTTCACTGTGATGTCATGGCAATGTTGCTAATCACATGATGGACAGACATGAGATCATGTGATTCAGGCATTTGCCATTCCAAGAGGGAACCAAAATCAGGCCACAGAGAATATTTCTGTTGAAAGGGAAATATCAATACAATACAGTCACAAAAGAAAAAGAAAAGACAATTCAAAGATACGGGGTGGACGTGTGACAGGAAAATTATATATGACAGCACACTGACACCCAAACAGCAACAACAATCACAGAGAAAAATAGGAAAATTGTGGAGATAAAAGCGTCAGAAATGTGTGACTGTTACTAAAACCAGGCCTGAATACTGAATACAACAAAAGAGATGACAGCAGCCGTCGATTTAAAATCAGAAAACAATGGGACAGATTAGCACACTCGTGAGGGAACAATGTGATGAAGGGATAAATATGGCAGGAGGAGGAATTCTGTGGTCGGAGAATTCCACAGCGAAAATGAAATCACAGCAAAAGAGTTGTGACAGCTGAGATAATGTATGTATATATATATAGCTGTCATTGCTGAGATTAAACGGCAGCAATGACAGAATTTAATAGTTGAGTCTCACTTGATATTAAAATAGGATATAAAATATAGACCTGGGCCACATGCTTCCAGTGAGCGAGCATTTCAACTAGCATTTCCTCAAATGATAAAACCAACTTTGGAAATAAGTCATTCCAAGACATTTGGTAAGAGGCATGCTAAGGAATATAAGGTATCTGAATGTAGCGGCAAGAGGAAGGTTAACTGACCTTATTGAGAGAAATACGGCCATGAAAGAGAATGAAACAAGACAATGTGGGCCATGAAATGTCAGAGATGACAGTTATTGAAACGGCAGATACAGAACAGATCTCTGCAGGAGATCAACTGCTTGGTGTCAGAGGAGATCCAAAGGCCAAACAGAACATTGACAAATGAAAAACGCTCAGAACAGATGCGATCACTTTAAATATGGAATATTTAGGCAGCTGAGGATTAGGTAAGAGGAATATGAAGTGCTATCTACAATGGTAGACCTTGTTGTTGTTGCTCAGGACAAAGGTATCCAGGAACCCCAAAATATGTGCAGATCATAATAACTCAATTAATCATTCAGCTGATTGTAATCATTCTGATGAAAAAAACCAAGATAGAAAATAGGCCAACTACATGTACAGTGGTCTGTTCAGTGAGTGTGACCTCAGAGGGTCAATTAATATAATATGTAAACAACATTATATTAATACAGCTGACTCAAACTGCAACAATAGAGACAGGGCGGAATCTGAATTTACAGTAATTTTGGGGTTAAAACGACTCGCAGTTGATTTGCCGACCGTGGTGATGGAAGAGAGAAAGCTATTTATAGAGGCTAGCAGCAGCATCCTGGAGAACGAGAGACATTAGCAAGCAACTCAAATCAGTGTCAACGGAAATAGACCCGTTGTCAAAAACCCCTCTTTTCCATCCATCAGCAGCATTGTCAAAGGCCTTTGTGTACCTCACAGGAGTATCATCTGATCAATGTACTCTCAATGAGGTAGACTAAAGAGCGCTGGCCTCCAGCTATGCTAAGCATCGCTGTAGTGGCTGCAGTAGCCCCTGGCTTCTCTGCCCCCTGCAGGCTAGGCTCACTGATCCGTCCGTCAGTCTTCCCTCCTGCTGCACACTGGCCCGGCCAATCAGGCTGCAGAACCTCGACAGGGCAGACAATAAGAGGCCCATTGTGAATAGAGTGGCAGGAGAAAGTAGCGCAGGCCTAGCTGTGAACGACTAAGAGGACGTTCGCATTAGCATTCTACCTAACCCAGGTTAGGTTATGTCAGGGCCTAGGCTAACAGTGGTTACGTTATGTCAGGGCCTAGGCTAACCCAGGCTAATGTCTCAGTTTAGGTTAGGTCAGTCCTACGCTAACTCAGGTTATGTTTGGTCAGGGCCTCGGCTAACTCAGGTTAGGTTAGGTTAGGTCAGGGCCTAAACTAACCAGGCCCATTTGAGGACCATACACACGTGTTGCAGCCAACTTAAGACCTGTGACCTGAGTCAGAGGAACACTAGTCTCACAGACTTCAGATTAACAATGTAAATAGAGCTCTGGCAGCTCAAAGACATGGATTGATTCACTGTCATACTCTATCAGACTCTATCTGTGTAGAAAAGCAGACACCAAATGTTGACAAGAGTTCTACAAATTCTTTCTCAATATTCAGAATAACTATAGGTTTGTTGGGGCTCTAATTATATTATAGTTATATTATCAGATACTAATGTTGAAAGAAATATTTTAATTGATAATCTGTTTAAAATCTTGGAAATAAAATGAAATGTGTATTGCTATTAATACATTTTGGAACAAACTAGAGAGCCATTCAATGGTTTGTCAAAATCCCCAACTGCTCAAATCGTATGGGCGCCATCTTGAGTTTTGGGTTCTGTAACTGCATCCTATATTGGGGATCGTCTGACCGAGACCTCTCCCTTCACCACCCCTTCCCCAGGTGCCAGGTGCCGGTGGACACCACTGCATCACCAGCCAAGCAGCCCACGCCCACACCTGAACCAGCGCCAGGAAAGAGACACAGCGTGAGTCAGGCCGAGATGAGCTACAGATAATGATCGATAATTGCATTAAGATGACGATGGACAATTCAAATAAGAAGCATATATGATACTTCATATGACATGGATGCAGTACAGAAAATGTTTATAGGAACTTCAAACATCTTGTTTCAGGTGGCTGAGGCAGCGGCTGAAGAAGGTGGGTCGGACTTCATGAATTTTAATTCACCATCACATTCCAAATAACTACATGATTTATCCATATGATTTAATGTACACAAACAGGGTTTTCATATATATATATATATATGTATTTTGTTGGGGTCGGTCTCTCTACCCAGTGGCCACCAGCTGTGCTCCAATAAAGCGCTTCCTGCTTCAGATCCCCCACGTCGCGGTGTGCCTGGAAAGCTGCCGAAAGCTGCTGCGCAACAACAACCTTGAGCTCCCTAAAGTGTCCCTGCCCTCCACGCCCTCCCTGCCACCCCTATCATCGCTACCATCCCTGCCCTCCCTGCCACCAGGGCTGCCCAACATGACCCAGGCGTTTTCCCAGCTTCCCAAGCTCGCACGGCGGTGCTACTGCAGTATTGTAAACCGCCTCGGAAGCCTGAACTCCAGCTCCCAGAATCCCCCGTAGCAGCCTTACCCGTAGACACCTGATACATCCTGAAATGAACATTCAATAAGAACCTCCCCTTCCCTCACATCAGGGCTGTAGTACTCGAGTCCGGTCTTTTTGATGGTCTAGAGGCCTCGTCTTGAACTCTGAGTGAATTTGTCTTGAATTAGTCGGGGACTAATTGGTCTCAGAAGACTCGATCTGCAAAGAGACCACAGCTGTGTTTGCAATTGCATAGCTACTTTCATCATTTTTAGTTAAGTAAAAAAACATGCTAATTTTGTTGAAATATGCCTTTAGAAGCCTTCCTTTTCTATTCAGTCGATATCATGATCGCCATCCACATGTTCTTGGCCTCAACTTGGTCTCGACTACAGCCCTGCTCCTCGACTCTGAAGCTTTCAAAGTCGTCTATAACCTAGCCTATCCACAGCCTGCCCTTTAGATCAATCCTAATTACCCTCACCAGGACAGCTCGGCATCACGCGGAAATGCCAACTCATTCCATCTCAGGTGACCTCAGTAGTGACATCATGTCGCCGTCCTGTGCCGTGCTGAGCTGTGCCGTGTCGTGCTGTGCTTGCATTAGACTTTGTTGAAGTATGGCAATGTTTGTGCCAAAGCAGGAAGAAATTAACCAAGCTTACTCTTTCAGCTGTTGATTAATGTCCATTAATGTTTTATTGTGCTGAATAAAAAGTTATACTACAGCCATGCTGTCACCGTCTACACATTTGAGCCATCTCAGGCTCATCCTGCTGTGATGAAAGGTTTCATTGAGCATTGTGTTCAGTGGGGTGATCTTGGAAATCTTTGAATGTGTTCTTTAGAGCATATCCAAAAGAGCCCTGGTGTCTGTGCGCCTCCCGCACTCACAGTTGAAGTTATGGATGAGGACGGTGGCGTCTTATCAAAGCTCAGGTAAGGATTCATTATAATGACCATATCATCTGTGTCATTGTTTATTCTGTTTTCAGACACATAAGAATAGATAACTAATGGGGAGAAGATGGTTGAATAGGATTTGTGCACAGCAGTGCTTAGCAAAAGAGCACATCAACAGGTGGCGAATCAAATGTGTGCATTCTTCCAGTGCTGCCGATGAAGACGCCGGGATCGAGGTGAAGACCGACCTCCTGACGGCTGATGACGAGTGAGTGGACTATGGGCGGGGTGTCTCCACAACACCCATCCGTACACAAACGCACCCTGTATCAGTCATAGTCGTACTATGTCGTCTTTTAGGGGCCGTCCCACGTCAGCGGTCAGCGTAGCCAGCGTGGTGGTGACGGATCGGCTCTCTCAGCTGGTGGTGCTCTTCAAGGCGAGGACGGAGATCCGTCTGGAACGCCTGGTGGATCCCGACGAATCGGACGAGGAAAGCCCCAGTGACTGTATGTACTACTCACCCTGGCTAAATCCAACGGGTCTTAAAGGTTGATAAGTCCATTGGCTGCATTGCCTCCTTTCTCTTAGACATTTTTGCAGACTTTTATAAAAAAAATTAGTTGCTCATCCCTGAGCAAGGTGCCTAACAGTTAGGGGTTAGGCCATGAAACCTGTATCTTTTAAAAAAGGATATATGAAAGTCGATTTTCAACAACATTTCATCAAACCATGTGATCTCTGCAGTACCGACCAAAGCTCCGCCTCCTCCTCCTCCTCCTCCTCCACCTCCAGAGGATGAGAAGAAGGAGGTCCTAGGCGAGGGAGCGGTGGAAGAGGAGAAAGAAGAACTGGAGGTCTACTTCAACTTCTTTGGACATCCCATCAAGGTCCCTAAACTGCCCAAACTGACCAAACTGCCCAAATTGCCGCCCATGCCCGATTGGCTCCGCCCCATCGTTGAATATCGCTTCCCCTCCAGCATCGACCCGTATACCGGTAGGTAGGGCGGTGACATTTGACGTGAATGCAACTGCAACTTTAACCTGTCGAGTTGAATTCACATCCATCCATCACAAGCGCAATCACAACCACAACCCCTCAAATAGGCTAAAGGCCAGGAATAGCTCCCTAAATAAACCTGGTCTGTAAAAAGTATGAAATTATACCGTATATGAAATCATATGAAATGCTTCAAACATAACTGGCTATATCTAAATTGCCTATCCCTTTGTCTGCAGATTTTCTGTATGTGATGTGGCTGCTCTGCGTGGTTATGGCCTGGAACTGGAACCTGTGGCTGATCCCTGTGCGCTGGACCTTCCCGTACCAGACGCCTGAAAACGTCCACCTGTGGCTCCTGATGGACTACACCTGCGACCTCATCTACATCATTGACATTGTCATCTTCCAATCCAGGCTTCAGTTTGTTCGTGCCGGAGACATAGTGGTGAGCAGGGGGGAAAAAAAATCACTTTTATCTTTAGCCTGAGCATGCAAGATTACTTCATTACATCGTTTTATTGCTGAGGATAAGAAAACAACCGAAGCTAAACCCCTTGTATTTTTATCCGGGTGTTTCTATTTTAGTGCGATAAAAAGGAAATGAGAGAACACTATATGACTACAGAGAGGTTCAAGGTAAGAGGTCAAACCCGCAGAGATTTGTTGAATCCCGTTCCCGTTAACTTGTGCCCCTGAGCACCTCTGTACTGATACGTTCTGTCTTCCAGATGGACGTGCTGTCCCTGTTTCCCATGGAGGTGTTCTACTATTTCACTGGAGTCAACTCGCTGCTGCGATTTCCCCGACTGCTGAAGGTGAGAGCGCTTGAAGGTGTTAGCGGTGCGGCCCCCCTTGTACAGAGTGGTGGATATGAAACAGCCCAACTCTGACCTGTCTGCCTCTGCCTGTCCCCCAGTACGTGGTCTTCTTTGAGTTTAACGACCGCGTGGAGGCAGTGCTGAAAAAGGCCTATATCTACAGGTAAGGGAGTGAAAGAATCGACCAAAACACAAACAAAGTGGACACCAACTCACCAATCACTAACGTCTATATTTAGGCCAGCAACACATTCACCTTGTAATAGGCCTGCACAATATGTTTAGAAATTTGATTGTAATGTAACAGGTTTACAAAGTCCGATTTTTTCATTGAGATGTATTATGGTGTATTATTATTGTTACCATTGTCTTTATAATAAATAATTAATAAATAATTAATTGTAACCTTTCACGATTAGCTCATTTCCATTTACATTAATATACAAGTAATTGTGCAGCCCTACCTTGTAAACATCAATATCTCCTGACTTCGACTCATGTTTACTCGTTCCAGGATCACCCGAACCACCGCCTACCTCCTGTACTCCCTGCACATCAACGCATGTCTCTTCTACCTGGGGTCATTTTATGAGGGACTGGGATCGACCAAATGGGTCTACAACGGCAAAGGCAACGCGTAAGGATCTACGACCACGTCCCATTCAAACTTACGTCAGGATTTCTATTAACAATAAATTCATAATGAGTGTCTTGAATATTCTTGAAGATAAAGCATTTTTCCCCATGATACGTAGTTACATTCGGTGCTACTACTTTGCCGTGAAGACCTTGATCACCATTGGAGGGCTGCCAGACCCCACCACCGTCTTTGAAATCATCTTCCAGCTCGTCAACTATTTTGTGGGCGTCTTTGCCTTCTCCATCATGATCGGTCAGGTCAGACATCTTCTAAATCCTCAGCTCGGGCAATGTGTGGTTCCTTTTGGTCTGCTGATCTAAACGCTGACCTCGCCACTTCTCACTGACTGCCGTGTTTTTTCAAACTGTGGTATCGTAGATGAGGGACGTGGTGGGGGCTGCCACAGCTGGTGAAAACCACTACCGGGCGAGCATGGATAGCACCGTCAAGTACATGACCTCCTACCACATCCCACGGGAAGTCCAGAACCGGATCAAGACCTGGTACGACTACACCTGGAAGAGCCAGGGCATGCTGGGTAAGCCACACTGACATGGATAATGTTGCTAGGAGCCTAAAACAGATATCTGTTGGGCTTTTTTTCTTTTTCACCGTGGAGAGGAATTAGTCATGTTTTAAAATGTGTTAAGTTTAAACATAGACACAACTGATTTGTCATGACAATGTTTTGACCAGCCTGTATGTCCTCTGTTTGTCTGTCTGTCTGTCTGTCTGGCTGTCTGTCTGTCTGCAGATGAGCAGGAGTTGCTGATGCAGCTCCCGGATAAGATGAGGCTGGACATGGCCATAGACGTCAACTACGCCATCATCAGTAAAGTAGCCTTGTTTCAGGTCAGCGGGCGGGAGAACTACACCTAACCACTCTTGCTGTGACATCAGTAGAGATTTGGTTTTATATACAAGAGATTCTCCTGTCCCCTTTTATAAAAACAAATGTTTCCCTCGTTCTATCTGTCCTTCCTCAGGGATGCGACAGACAGGTGGTGTTTGACATGCTTACAAGACTCAAGTCAGTCGTCTACCTTCCCGGAGACTTTGTCTGCAAAAAGGTTGCGCTGCACCGTAGTATGTGACGAATACAGTCAATACACACACACAAGCAGGACAATAACCGCCTGTGTACTTACTGTGTACTTACCGTGTTTGCAGGGCGAGATTGGCAGAGAAATGTACATCATCAAGCAGGGGGAGGTGCAGGTGGTCGGGGGTCCTGACCTGCAGACCGTGTTTGTGACCATCCGGGCCGGCTCTGTGTTCGGGGAGATCAGGTCAGAGTCTCTCCGGGTTGCTCCGTATGGCAGGCAAAGTAAATGAATCATGAAGAGTGCTATTTGTGCGACATTACCTGTGACAGGGACCTTCTCAGAGTTCACGCAGACAGGTTGAGTGAGCTGAATTACTTTGTGCAGCCATACGCACACATATTTATTTATTTTTTTCCCCATTTCCTTTTCAGTTTGCTGGCTGGAGGCGGAGGCAACAGGCGCACAGCCAACGTAAAGGCTCACGGATTCGCCAACCTCTTCATCCTGGATAAGAAGGACCTCGCCGACATCCTCGTGCACTACCCTGATTCCCAGAAACTGCTGCGGAAGAAGGCCAAGTGAGGGTGGAGCCTCAGAGCATCCCTCAGCATCACTTGAAAAGGAATGCGAGAAGATGCTAGTTTTTGGCTTGCCTGTGTGGTTGTTTACTGCTTCTACTGCCTTTACAACTCCTACAACTACTACTACTACGACGACTACAAGGCTGTGTCAGGGGGGCACAAGCAAATACAAACACTGGGATTGTTCGCACCATACACAACCACATAAACACGTACAAAATCAACCCATTCATAGCGCTTTTTCTTTACAGCCCGGTCAAGGTGATAGTTGATTTGGGTTTCCCACTTGTACCTTTCTCCTGAAACCTGTTCCTCAGTCTGTGCCTGGTTTCTCTCTGGGTTCAGGATGATGAGCAGCTGTTTAAGCATGTGATTGAGGCCAGGCTAGTTGCTGATTGTGTTATCTGGTCAGTAGCCAGGTAATTAGCCAGGATTACCAAAGCCCTGTGATGCTCCATGGGCCCAGCCTGGTGTCCTTGCAGAGCACCATGCCGTCGTTTAGCTTGTTCTTTGTGTGTGTGTATATTTGTGTGTGTGTGTGTGTGTGTGTGTGTGTGTGTGCGCCTCCACACGTGTGCATGGATGCGTAATTAGGTTGGGGAGTGTTTCTGTGGGTGCACAGTGCATCTATGAGTTTCCTTCCTCGACACAAAGTTGAATGCCCTCCCACTCACACACACACACACACATGTCCTGTGTTTTTCACTCTCTCCCGGCAGGATGATGTTGACCAAGGATAAACAACCAGACGTGAAGGAGGACAAGGGAGTGGTGCATGTGATCCCGATTCGAGTGGACACTCCAAAGATGTTCAAGGCGGCGCTGAAGGTCACAGAGGAGGCGGGCATCGAGGGAACCTTTGCCAAGCTGAAGAAGAGCTACATACCCAGCGAGGTGCTAATCAAGTAGCTTGGACATTTAAAGAGCAACCAAACACTAAACATCAAACCTGAAACTGGGTTATTCTTCCTACAGACCCTTTTCACAGAGGAGGACAAACACAGGTCACTCGTTACGTTAATTATGAGTCTGCTTCTTTTGTGTACAACCAGGGCACAGGTAGTAGACTAAACCATAGACATACAGTATAGTATAGAGTACATAAAGACTATTGGCCTTTGGATCATAACGACAACGTTGCCGCCATATTGGAGAGGTCAAGATTATCCTGTAAACACATTAACAACAGTTAATTAATAAACTGTGGAGATGAGATTCTTCTGGATAAAAAACACTATAACGAAAAATATATATGATAAATATACATATATAATAATAGATTATATAACACTGTACTTTTTTTTTTACTCGGCATAGACATACATCCCAGAATAAATAAATAAAAATGACAAACATTGAAATCTGTTGAGAAATGTAAAGTTATAGTGCTTTTTATCCAGGAAAACTGCAGCCCCGCCCTTTAATTGTATGTGTTTACAGGCCAGTCTTGGCTTCTCCAACGGGCTGAAGTGGTCAATATGGCATCTATGTATATACAGTATGTCTATGGACTAATCTAGTGAAGAGAAGTCTACTCCCTGTGCCCTGGTAGGCCCACATAAAAGGAGCAGAGCCATATTTACTGTTATGAGTGACACCTGTGTTTTCCTGCGATGACACCTCTGTGAAAGTGACCTGGCACATTTTTCAGTCCAAACTTAGGTTAATATTCGCAGTGTACATGTTTCAGAAGTAGCTCATGTATCTACTTTGTTCCACACATATAGTAGACTTTGCTGTACATGCCGTGCAAACCTGACTCAATGAACAAATACTCTTCTGTTATTCTTCTAGGGCTCCACGCCGCCTCCCTCTCCGACACGCCGCCGCTCTCCCATCCCTAAGTTGCGGGCCCCCGATGGCGAGGACACCGTCTCAGAGACCGCCGACAGCACCGTGGTCATCCGCATGACCCCGCGCGTTGAGGGAGAGGAGGTGCTCATCGTGGAGCTGACGCCCAAAGACCGCGAAGTAGAGAAATAGGACAAAGAGGACATCAAGGAGACGTGAATGCTGTCGTTTAGGGACGCACCGCTAGCCAATCAGGTGGCGGATGTCAGGTCTGACAGCAGACTGCAGACAGTTCACTAGTCAGATACATCAAGTCATTGAAGACCCAGGAAAGGTATAGGGGGTATTGATGTATCCAGGACTTTTACCCAGTTAGACACCTGACTGGCAACCCTTCCACACACGCATTGAAACATAGAGATGCACACACACAAACACACACGTTTGGTTTCACCATATGTAGGTCCCTAGCTCTAGGTTTGCAGCCATGCTTTCTGTTATTGCCAGTGTCCCTGTTGTGATACGTAACTATCCCTTTGTAACATACTATGGCCTTAACTTGCTCTGCAAATAGTCTCTAGATGCAAGAACTACTGTTGGTCGCATGATACATAATTTGTTTTCAGCTAGCCTTATGTCCAACTGATAGAAAAAGTTTTTTATTGCCGCTAATGACAAAAGAAAGTACATTTTAAATAATTATAATGTGATAACAATGACTAATTAGTCAATTTGAAGTACGGTTAGTGAGTGTGTGTGTGTGTGTGTGTGTGTGTGTGTGTGTGTGTGTGTGTGTGTGTGTGTGTATGTATGTGTGTGCATTTCTGCATGTTTGTGTGTGTGTGTGTGTGTGTGTGTGTGTGTGTGTGTGTGGTGTGTGTGTGTGTGCGTGTGCGTGTGTGCGTGCCTGTGCGTACCCTGAGCAGGAAAGGTTCCAGGAAGCTTATGGAAGTGCTCATTGTGTCCTGATTGTGTCCACCATGAATGAAAAGGAAAAGAACGAACATGAAGACGGGAACGAAGAAGCGAAGCATTAGGTGCTTGCTAGATGATTTAAAACCTCTAATTCTGAATATGTATTTTCCTAATGACTTGAAACCTACAGCTCCAGTTGTAGTAGTCGTAGTAGTGGTGATCATGCAAAACAATGATCAGTGATTTAGATTATGACTCATACATCAAGCTCTATGTATGATTACAATTCATGCTATAAATAAAATGATGTGGACAAATTCTATATGGCAGCAATCGTCTTTCTTTTGTTTTGTGTGTGTCTTATCATGTAGAGATATACTGTAGGTCAAGAGGTCAAGAAGGGGGTGGCTGCCTCGGTGACTTTAAGGCGAAATGATGTCACAATATTGGTCTTCAACTTGAATATAAACTAAAAGTAACCGAGTTACGTAATCACTGCCATGTGGACAGCGGTTTTGACGTGACGCTGTGATTGGCTCATGGCCGTACGTGACGTCACACGACTTTCAGCTGTTTGACGCGCAGCTGCATTCGCGGGGAATTTCTTCTTCGCAGACGACGAGCAAGAAAGCGGCCGTCGTCTCCTGCGGGTGGACACAGCTTACGTCACAATTAATTATTGGAATAATATACAAGAAAGTACAGAAGAAGGGGAGGAAGAGGAGGGGGGGGGGTTTCTTAGCCCTCCGGACCGAAGGTAAGGCGACGAATTAAGTCCTCGTTAGCAAACTTTTTGAAAAATCTAGTCGTTTGCGCGACTGCGTTTTCCTTCGGGAATTTCCTTCGGGATTAATAAAGTTCTATTCTGTTCTATTCTATTAATTAATGTGCGACAGTTTGGTCAGCCTACGGGTTGGTAAACGGTAAAGACGGCTCATCTTTTCGGTTACGTGGAGACCTATAAAACGGTCAGATGTCTTGTCGTGTGGCCAACTTTGAAAGGAGCCAATAGGCCACTCAGTCAAAACTACAAATACATCTTTCTTTCTTTTCGCCACTTTTTCTGTGACACTGACGCTGGGAAATGCGCGCGCAGCCGCGTCATCTTCCACGCGCACCGTAGACACGCTTGTGTCCCGGGTCCGCGTCCCGCGTCTGCGCTTTCATGTCCGCCGCGACCAGACGGACTTTTTCATAATCACGCATCCTTCCACTTCCAGTTAAGGAGAAGCACATGGAAGCGGTTACAAGTAAGGACCTCCGCCCACAGCAGTCACAGGGTGTGTCTGGTGGTGTTACCACCGAGGAAACACACGGATACTCTCTATAAATAAACCCATTTGTCAGTCAGTGGTGTGTGTGTGTGTGTGTGTGTGGGGTGTGTGTGTGTGGTGTGTGTGTGCCCTCCCCTGTCTTTGAAGATGCATGAACAGCGTCTTGTCTTGTAGCTTGGACCTCTTGTTGCAGACAATCTGAGCAGTTATAAGCTATTTAAAATGTGCACTGCTTTGAACATTTGCATTCATACCCGGTGGTAACTGGTTGTGTTCAACTGCTGTGCCATCCACATGACACACTGCGTGATGGGGACCAACTTGAAGAACAAGTCATTTTGTTCCATGAAGATCCCGGCCCCACCACCACCACCGCCGCCGCTGCTGCTGCTGTTCCACATACCGGCTGAGGAACACGTCACCCCGGCCTGGCAGAGCATTCCGGAGGCGGGAGTCACTGGAGTAGGCTATAGTGACAGCAGCAGACCCGTCTGGTGGGACTGTTCATGCATTAGTGTGGAAAAACACACACATTTAGGTCAGGCCGAGATGGTCAACTTTAAAACTGTTTACTGACCCTAGTTGTGTTGGGTGCCTTTTTACTGGTTTCCTCACATTTAGGGAAGAAACGATGTGGCACATCAACAACCCATTAACCAAAGTGTTGATGTCATTGAGTTCAAACTGTAGTCAATACTTACCAGACAGCCTAACGCATACCAGACATGCATGCTGGGTTAGTGTGCAAGCTTGGTGGGAAAAAATGCACCCTACATCTTAAATGCAGTCTAATGGTCTGCTGTGGGTAGGCTACTCAAAATAGAGGTTTAACTGGAAAGGCTAGGCCGCCTATGCCAGCTTTGGGGACATCATAGTCATCATAGTTAAACCCCGTAGAGCTTCTGAACAAGTACTGGCAGTAACTGATGCATAAGGATGAATCATGTCTAATTATGTTTTGTCTTCTTGTAGGACTATCCCATTCTGACAAACGTGACTGTTTTAGTCCCTTGTTCGAGATGGCAAGAGGGTGGGAGTGGATCATGGTGTGAATAATGTCTCGTCTGTGTGTGTCTCGATTGTTTTGACTGAATGTTGTTGTGAAACAGTCGCTGTGAACGACAGTGGCGCCGTAGTCTGGAAACCGTGAAAGAAACTGGCCACCAGAGGGTGCTGTCTAGCTGATTCATTACATCGGAGTGTACTGTACAGATGGAAAAATGCACACTGACACAAATGTGTTCAAAGCACTTATATATTATTTAAAAATGTTAGACAGCTGGTTCCTTTCATGGGTTCTTACTTATGGGGGATACTTCTTCTCTGTGTGCATGTCAGTCAGTGTTCTTCTCAGTCTATTGTATCTCTTTATCCCATCTATCGTGCAGCCGGTCATCTCCATGAGTACAGTTGGGCCTTTATTTGGCTTTGTGCGAGGCAAGCGGCAGACTGTGTGACGCGCTTTCTCCACCCCTGGCGTGTGGTCAAGCAGTAAAACCCAGATATGTGGTAGATGTTTAACGCAGCTGTGTGCGTGTGTGTGTGTGTGTGTGTGTGTGTGTCTCAAATCGGATAATTGGTACCCCTGTGTGTATAAATGTATCGTATTTTCTGCCTTTTTTCATTTGTTTATAGATTGTGTGCAGTATATGAATATAAAGTATAAAACACTATAGGGATTAGTGGTGCAGTCACGTCATTTTCCCATGTGGTGGCGCCCAGACGAAAGTGCTCTCCATTGACTTGGCTTCCTTCAGCTTTAATTGTATGGCCGATCCATGAGTCCCAGGGTGAGGAGGGAACATGCCGATCCTAGAGGAAACACAGGAAGAGGGGGAGGAGACATAATGGTGGAGAGCTCTCGCTTGTGGGATTGGCTGTCTTGTTTTCCCTTCTTCACTTTCCCCCCAGTGTGTACGCCTCCTGGTGTTGCGTGTCCTGTCTCTGTCTCTGGATATTTTAAGTGAGCGTTGCCTCCACAGTGTGCAGAAAACCACCCAAAGCTTCAATGCGACAATAAATCAGTTTCCTGTCCCAAAATGCATTGCACTCATTCGCCCTCCCTCTCATCTGTGCTATTTCTGGGATAAATTGCATGGTGGAACAGGGTGGACCTGACTCTCTCTCCCTCCCTCTCGCTCTCTCCGTCTCTCCCCACCGCTCTCTTGTCTACTTTAGCTGTCAAGGTTTCACCGGTGTCTGAACCAGGAGTGTGCTGAAGACATGCGTGTTGTTAATGTAAGAGGAGGAGACTTCCCCTTCTTATGAAAGGCTCTTACCATGAAAGCGAGGCACATTTCTACCGTAAGCTGCTTAGACCCAGGTGGTCCAGGCTCCACAAATGCATTGCGTATGTGCACAGGGACGGCAGGTGTGTGCATGCGCAATGCATTTGTGGAGCCTCTTGACTTTCTGGTTTTGAGATTCAAGAGGGCGTAAAATCTTGAATGGAAACATGAAGGCATAATTAATTATAGTAATTGTCTTTGCAATCAGACTGATTCTCTTGAATCCTATCTTGGACTGAGATATCTTTTGGCCGCCGCTTATCACACATGAGTGCGTGTGTCAAGCAGGTCAGCGATGTCTGAAACACACAGCCCTTGTTTACTTTCCAGTTTTATTATTATTCGGCTGGTTGGAGCTTTGGCAGGTCACCAGAATATTATTTAGACATTAAAGCTCCTGCTTTTATTTCACCTGCAAGATGACTCTGCATTTAATATATGCTCTTAGAATAGTGTAACTATGACGTCACCCAAGTCCTATAGCTGTTTCACGCCATGTGTTAGAATAGTAGCCTATCTTTTAGATCGCGTTGAAATATGCAGAACTGGAACAAAGAGTGACCCAGGAACCTCAATTTCTAATTGTGAACACGGAGCCGAGGCCCCACATTGTTTATCAGCAAGCCACCAAGAGATATGACATCCTTTTACTGTTGGTGCCTGGGATTTATTATTAGTTTTAGCAACTGTAAAATACACATTACATAGATTGTATTATTGTAAGCTATACTATTCTAGCAAGATATTTGTAGAACTTTGTGTTCTACTGGTGTCTCTTTACTGTTCCCTGATTATTATAAAAAATTTTATAAACTTGACTAGCTGAAAGTTATTCCTTTGTGACAAGTTGTTTGTTTATAGATTCCGGTGCAACTAGAACTTCCAGGAATATGGCATGTGGCTACTGGATCAAACTCTGCTCTCTTGTCCAACCCTGCCAATTAAGATGCTGAAAGCAATCACTCTGGTGGAAAATGTACTGCTCTCTTTTGTTCAACTGAAACCATCCATAGTCTTTTTATAGCTTGCTTGTGGTCCCCTCGCTCTCAAGATGATTAGTCGGCCACATACAGAACAGTGACCTCCGCTGACCAATCGAGGCAAGCATCACAATTCATACGTTTGATTCACCATGTCACTTTCCCACTGTGATGGGAGCCGCACAGCTTGCAGGGCTTCCACTGGTCACGTACCCGACCAACCATAGGCCAACAAGGTCGTCTCTCCCACTAATGGGATGCAATGGTGCATTCATTAACTGTTAGAATGAGAAAAAAAAGAAAAGAAAAACCTGAAACGTATAAATGTATTAGTAGACTCAACCATGTGTTACATCACCGGTCGCTCCATTTTGCCCTCGTTGTTTATCCCAGGACAGCAGATGGTCAGAGGGCGGGGCGGGAGGCTGGGCATGGAGGGCCGTAGGAGAGGGGATGAGAGGGTGAGTGAATGGAGGATTGTAGCTCGCTCACTGTGCTAACCTGCAAGGGCGCTAATCTCCACAAGGGAGCCGAGGGGTGAACTGGAGGGCTTGGTTTGAGTGAGGGAGTGTCTCCAGTAGAGCAAAAGTTGCTGCTATTGCTCTCGTGTCTCGTGTCTCGTCTCTCTCTGAGGGCAGACTGGACTAGGAAGCCCACTGAGTGGGACTTCGGACCGGTAGGGTGCTGCCACGCTGGGACTGGGCTACTAAAACCAGCAGGAGACACAAACGGAGACAACATCACATACCTACTGCGCTGGAGGAAAAGGGGGCTACCCATCTGGGGTGAATGGAGGCAATGCAGTGAAGTTTACAACTCCCTTTTGAGGATATTGCAGATTAATCTCTGCTCTGCCGTTTCCTGGTGTTTGGAACTAACCAGGCAAATTTGTTTCTCAATTTGCGTGAAGGGGGTATGCAAATGAGGATGTGGCGTCTTGAATTACATCGACACTGAGATGCTCGGTGACGCCTTTGTTTACCAAGGCGTCACTTTGCTTGGCAAAATGGAAAACAAAAACCTCTGAGGACTGGACAAGGTCCACTTTATTATCTAATCTGCATGGCGTGCTTTGAGGACAGAGGTGGAACAGGTGAGATAACAGGAGGCGTGAGTTTGTGAGAGAGGGAGAGCGAGATACGAGCGGATTATACCTCTTGCAATTCAGCATCACAGGGTATTTCTGCGTGACGACTGAGGGGAAGGCAGATTTAGGATTAAGACCTGACGAGTTTGATCACACCTTGTCATTGATCTAGAAATCCATATTACTAGTCATTCATATGTCCTGGCTGTTTGAGTTTAAAGAAGCCTGCATAGGAGGACCCATTATCCTGACTTGTCTGGAAAGATGTCATGATATCCCACGGATGCAGACTTTGACCCATTGACCACTTGGACCTTTTGGATTTTGACATGCCCGGCTGGAGAAGGAGAGTGCTAGTCTGTTGATCTTGAATGTGATTACAGACAGAGAAGGTGAACAAGCCCTCTGCAGGGCCCCCACCCACTCGGCAAGGGAGTGGGATCATGTATGTTCTGTGTACACTGGTGTTCCTCACCGTCCACAGCCTCTTCAAGAGCTGTTGCAAGGCCCTGGAGTCAAAACCCAGCACTGAGGCTGAGCTGGAGCAAGGGGACGAGCCTCAGGCCCCGAGCCCAAGAATGTACCACCACCGCCCCGAGATGGTGGTGGTGATGGGACCTGCAGGACAACGGTAATGAACCGCCTGGATCATTCAAACTGCAGGCTGGAATCACAACTTGGAAGATCAGGCCGCCCGCACAAAGTCCCCAACAGAAGAAAACCATTACAGGTGAGAAGATCTGGAGGGCAGAGTTATGTGGGTGTTTTCAATGGTATTTAATACCAATGGAAGAATGCCAAGCCTTTAATCACTGCAATATCCTGATCATTGTTTTCCCTTTTTAATAAGGAAAAAGCATCTCCATGGCTCTTGGTTAAAACGTTGGCGTTTGTCCATGTAACTCCGTTACTAATTAAATGTATGATTAAGATTATTATTGAACACTAGTGTGAGCTGGATTGAAGTCACTGTGATTCAGTCTTATGTAACCAAAGATGCGTCTAATCTGGCCATGTTTAGGAGTCCATCGTTTTGGTAATTTAAGGCTTAATCCCCAGAGACGATTTAAATTGTATGCTTGTGCTTGTGTATGTAATTTTGGACCAGCCCAGTGAGCAAAACCACACTTTTTCTGAATGTTTACAAAACCTGTCAACTCGACTGAATTGCTATTCCTCCGTGGTGCGTGTGTTTTTCAGAAGAGGGCACGCCATTGGCTTGGCTGTGCATTAACAATGAGTAATAATGGGCTGTAAGTGAGCGCATATCTCTAGAGGAGTTAATGGGAGAAGGTTGATCATCTTACTGATGATTCCTTGGGGATTATCCTGATGTTAGTGAGGAGGCCATCTTAAATTGAGTGTTACATTTCACACAGCTGTGTCCATTCAATTACTGTGGAGAGGATTGTGTGTCTCATTTATAATTGACTCTTCAATGGCTGTAGAGTAGTTGCTTTGTCGAGCTTGGAACACACCCACATACACACACACACCTCCATTTGTGTATAATGGCTCTCAAACTAGCCGCTGTTATCTGCAAACCCAGAGAGATGTGGAAAAACTCCATTACCCATCATCCCCAGCTTTGTAACGGAGCGACAGGGAGGGATTTAGTGTGTGTAAATTGTGTTCACAGGACAACCTTATTGCAGAATAATAAACCGGCTGCAATGGCATGATGCAACAATTCCTATATGCAAAGCAATAACGGTATTGTATTTTTCTCAGCACATTAAGAGAGCCGTATATTACCAAAATGTAAATACCTGTCATACACAATAGTGTCATTATATTACAAGAAAAGAGAGATGTCTATGTATGTACATTTACAAATACGCACACAAACACAAGGTGTTTTATTATTTCAGGCAGTGCGGAAGGGGACCTTAGCAACGCTATGCTTCGTTTGTAGATGAAATATTTATTCCTCCGGCTGGAGAGTGGAGGAGAGGGGAGAGAGGCAGAGAGAAGAAGAGGAGGAGGAGGAAGAGGAGGAGGAGGGGTCTAGTAGAGTGGGGTAGTGGGGGGTGTTCACGGCAGACATGATTCTGGCTCAGATTCCTGCGTTACCAGGGAACAGCAGGAAGGAGCAGCATGAGCCCGTGTGCATGCGTCCCAGACAGCCGCCTATAGACTGCAGCCAGGGGAGGAGGCTGGCTCACATGACAGGGAAACGGATCTGACACAAGCCGTGTGTGTGCGTGTGTGTGTGTGTGTGTGTGTGTGTGTGTGTGTGTGTTGGGCAGGGGGGGGGGCTGCACTGCCTGTGTGTGTGTGTCTTGTTGCACCAGTTCCTCGGGAGGAAGCGGCAGTAATGCAGGGATGATCAGGACAGCGAGGCTGCAGGGAAGGTGGTGAGTACACCGAGAATGCAACAGCAGGGGGGGGGGGCGGTGGAAGATGGAGGTGTGAGGACCAGCATGAGCATAGAGCATATGAATGGGAAGTCGGAACGAGGTTGTGAGATGAAATGCCGGTGGATGGGTGGGGGTCGGAGAAACATGACATGGTGAGGCGAAGGAGAGCTTGTATGTGGAGGGTTCGGCGGCGGGTTGGTGGGCGGGGGGGATAAATGGCTGGAGTATCCCTGTATGTGTGTGTGTGTGTGTGTGTGTATATGAAAGGGGCTGTAACTTAATACACCAGTAGTATTGTATTCCCCTCCATTGAATACGTGTGTAGGTCTGTGCATGCTCCCCTGTCTTTCTGTGCCTTTCCTTACCTTCACTCTGTCATGACTCAATCCTTATGTTTTTATCTTAATGTATGTTTTTTGTGTGTGTGCGTGTGTGTCCATCCAACATTAGATATTTTTTGTGGGTGTGGTTTGCACACCAGCACATCGTGGCACCGTAGCCTTGTCCTTACGTTTGCTATCTGGTGTGAGAGCAGACATGTTGTGATGCGAAGCGCATGGTGACTGGGAGGGCAGTCACTGGTTTGACCCAGTTTAGGCAAACGAGGGATGGGGGAGGTGTAGGGGTGAAATGGATGCTATTTTCTCCTTTTCAGAGATGTTGGGGTGTCTCATCAGTCACCGAGGGGAAAGGATCAGTAGGAGGCGTGCAAGCTAACGTTGAACCATCCAAGTCCTTGTCCTAGTCAGGCTGCTGTGCTTGTACTCAGATGAGCAGCATCCATGATGATGAGACAACATGCTACTCTCAAATAGCAGCGTGTACCCATTGTTTGCATTGCTGTGAATATTACTGGGCTGCACACTATTGGCCCAGGTTCGAATTTGCTCTGTAAATAATAGACTAACAGACAGATGAGGTAGTGGTGGAGAGAGAGGTAGTCTGACTGCTGTTGCCGCTCTCTTCCTGTAAGCTGTGCTCTCACCACAACTCTTAACATGGAGTAGGGCCATATATACTGACTGTTGCATAGACACCCACCCCACCACCAACACCACCACACTGATTGATCCTTTCTCAGCCTTTGCTGTCACCGGGGACGGATAAAAATAGACTTTTATCGCGCCTGTGTGACTTGATCTTGAGCTAATTGCCTCAATAAAGTGCATCCACATTCCACACATGCTGTAGACGCCCACCACCCACCAGGTCCTGCTCCAGTGGAAACTCAAGCCAGAGGTCTACCGTGTGGATGGTGACTGTCGTGACTAATGGTGCTTTTGATGCATTCATGCATATTTGGTCAGTCAACATTGCTCTCAATCTATAGAGCTACCATCCACTCCTTAGTTCCAACTGCAGTGTGTTGGCACCTCATAACATGTAATGCCTTGTGTTTCGTCCATAAGCTTTAGTTTTCAAGGGCATGTGGAAGCAAGTAATGAGATTGGCTGGGAACTTGCTTACTTCTGTAAAGCCAGTGTGTGTGTGTTCTTTTAGACTCGGTAGATGTTAATTTCAGATAGCATTGTGTTTCTAGTAGACGTACTTTGAGATACAGTGTAGTTGTAAGACATTGTGATCACGTGTAGTTGGAGAGCATGGAAGCATTGCTGCGATAAAGAACAGACAGAAGATGCTGAAGTTTGTCTTTTTTTTTTTATGTGACGCCTTTCCCCATCATAAACCTTATTGGATCACAGCAGGAGTCCTCTGCAGAGCTGAAGGATGATGCAAGCGACTACTAGATTTAATAAATTAGTACAGTCTGAAGGTTCAGTTGTTTTTAATCCAGACTTTAAATTGTAAAAATGAAAAAAATAGAGAAAACGAACAAAAGAACCGCCCCATGATATGATGTTTGTTCGGGAGCTCCTCCTATAGTCTCCTTGAGGTACAGCATCACTCTCAGAGGGCCAGGTGGTGACTGGTCAGACCAGGTCTGCTCTGAATGAGGAAGCACAGTGGGGGGGACCCATGCTCTGTCTGGCACCTTCTGTGGATTCTTGGCCGCGTGACTGTCCACACCACTCACAAAGGCTCAAACCTTTCTTCACTTCCCAATGTTATCAAATGTTAAGGTAATGGAAGACACAGATCAGGTAAAAAAAAATTGAAGCTGTTCCCATTTTCATTCTCACGTTGTTGTCTTCAAGATGCAGATGAGGGTTTTAGGAACGAGGCCATGTCCTCACAGGATTTAAGAGATTACACTAAGTGTTCCCCTAATGGGAGATGTTGCTCCAGCTACTGGACGACGATCAGATATTGATAATCTCCTAGGAGCGACTAGAGAGATGGGTTGGCTGCTTCCAGGTGTGATATCACCAGTGTCTGTAGAAGATTTCCAACAAATGGCATTGGACTGTTTCACTGATGGTGGCAGTGAATGGTTTGGGGGATTGGTGAGGGTACACCTGGGTTTGGTGAGGTCTGGTTGTTCTTCTCCCAGAGCATGTGTGTGTTGCATGCGTCACTCGGAACAGGAAGTCAAAGTAGTTTTGTAGTGAAGGACCTTCACTCTCTGCCGCTTTGTCATGATATCTATATTATGTGTTCTTTGAGTGAACATGGTTAAATAACACGTTGGAAAGTTGCAGCAAAGGTCAGGAGGTTTTCTTTCCTTTCTATGGAGTAGTTACACCCCAGCTTGTTGCAAGCTTTTGTGGCTCATGTATTGTACAAAACAAATCTATTGTATGCAGCACAATAGACCTGGGCAGTGTGGTTCCACTCAGAACCCCCCCAGTGTTAAACCCCATTTGAAAATCCTTCAAAATCCATCAGTAATTACAGCCAAACCATGTCATGTAGGCTCATAATCATTTTATTATTTATTTCACTGTTGCAACCAATGCATGTAAATGCTTTCCCCCAATTGCCGAAAATATGTATTTTATGTCGTTTCTGAATCTGCTGCACTACCATTACCTTTGTTGATTCTTGACCAATCACAAGAGAGCGCAACAATTGACATTTTCTAGTTCGTAATATAACGTCACTTACTGACGACAGCAACTTTGTGACGTGAGGAGATCTGTGGGAAAGCTACACAAAGCCAAACAGATGTGGTTTGGTTTGGTTACAGTCCGGTACTAAACACTGCACCCTCGCTATTTTACTGCACACAATCGTTGAATATAACTCAACTGTCTAAACTGCATATGAGCCATCTTAACCATGGCTCATATGCTAGGGTACAGTTGAACTGCACCATGGGAATTGTAGTTCTTTTGGGGCAACAGGGTACACAGTCTGGTACCAATGTAGTTTTTTGTATTTTTCAAAATTAAAATCCAATTAAATAAATTACACTGAACTCGGCCCTCATCCAATATCAGACCAGCTCAGTAAGTAGAGCAGCACAAACCAAGCTGTCTTGGATTCGCCCTCATTGTAAATTTCATAGGCCAAACGCTTCCAGAAAGACCTGTCTATATGCCACAATAGGTCTGTTTGTGGGGCATTCTGCTGTGGGATTAGACGGCTCACCGCAGCGAGCAAGTTCAACACGTGGGGACCCAGTCATGCCAGCTGACGGTAGCAGAAGGACCATGACTCTGGGAATGGAACCTCCTCCACCCTGCTCTGAGCCTGATGACACTGAATCTCCTGCACTCATCTGAAGTGGATGCATTAGGGGTGTAACGATGCATAGATCTGGATTCTGAGGGTAATGATCTGAAATCCTCAATGTGGCTTGCTTATGTACAAACTTTATGCTAATATGTGGTTATGTCACAATATATTCATCGTAAGCTACTAAATGCAGCATAGATCATCAAATATCAAACTGTTGCTTTAAGTATCGGAACTGCATCGAAATCACGGTAAAGCCTGAGATTTACACCCCTGGGATGCAATGGCGCTTTCAAGAGGAAGTTGCTCTTCCTGTGAGGAGAAGGGACTCATTTGAGGGAACTCTATCTCTGGGAGACCGATTGGTCAACTTCCATGAACCGATTCATGGGAATGTAGGCTCCACATTGTAAGAATGTTGTGTTTGCTGGTGTTGTGCTTTTTAATGTAAAAAAAAAAAACCACAACATTTGTGTTTCTTGAGGGGGAAACAAGTCTCATTAAGTGGATTGGACTTCCATGTGGATTCTCGGTGTGATGTTGCTAAATGTGGCTGAGTGGGGCTCTCCCCCGCTGGCAGACTGACTATTGACTCTAATGTTGCTGGGTGTAACGTTATGGCATCTCTTTGTGAGCCAGATAGTATGGAGGGTAGTGGTTTTGTTTATCCCAGAGTTGAAAGCTGTCACATTTTGACAATGGAAACCCAACACCATGCCGCACATATTTGATGTGTTTGTCTAAAACACAAAGCCCTCGGCAAAGCCAGTGAATGACCTAATTTGACTCTCGTCCGTGTCATGAAGTGTAAAATGTAAAAAAAAAAAAAGAATAGAATATTTTTACTGTGAAGTTTTCCTTCTTTTGGCGTGGGGGGTGGCTATAGGTTTGTGTTGCTAATTCCCTCAAGGCTAACGGTGGCGTGGGTGTGTGGTCTCCCCGGTGTAGCCGGTCCAGCGGTCCAGTGCTCTGCTCTGTCCCGCGGTCATGTTTGGAACAAGAAAGACCTGGGACCTCGGCAACACCCCCTGCCTGCAGGAGCTCTGGAAGAAAGACCTCTCATTGGACGGTGAGTCCCTCTCTCACTCTCCCACTCTCACACACATGCACGGGGGGGGGAAGGCGGGGCCCAAAAAACCGGTGCGGCCACATTTTTTGGAATGAAATCGTGACAGATAAGGAGGAGCTGGAGGGAGAGTGTCATGGGGCAAGTGTGTGTGTTACTGCATGCCGCCTGTCTGAGAGGCGAAATGGAATGGTGACATGGTGTGTGAGACGTACCCGGCAGGTAGGAGTGGAACTACCGGGGGTGGGGGGGGGGGGGCAAGGAGCCGGCTGAGGGGAAGCCGGCCGAGAGCAGTTTTATTTGTCAGTGACACGATCAAGATATGACAGCTGTTGTTCTGCTTGTCGGCAAAATAAGCAGGTGAGGGCAGTTCTGTGAGTTCCTGTCTCTCTCTCTCTCTCTCTCTCTGTCTCTCTCTCTGTCTGTCTGTCTGTGTGTCTCTCTGTATGTGTGTCTCTGTCTCTCTCACGCTCTCTCAATTGTTTGGCCACACATGGAGCCAAGGTAACGAGAGTCGCAGGGCACTGATTGTGTCCGGGTGGAATAGTGGGAGAAGCGTGTTGTACAGGACATCCAGATAGATTTCAGAGGGGAGAGAGAGAGGGGTAGCGACTCGTGAGGGAGAGCAGAATGGACCATTGTTGAATGTAACCGAGAGGGTAAATTGTATAGCAGGCCAAGGAGTGTACGGTTTGTTTGGTGGGTTTTCTTTGCCAGACGTGGAATGCTGTCATTATGATTTTGGACTGTTGACAGGTGAGCGCTACCACTCGAGTGTGAGCGTGTGAGTGTGTTTTCAGTGCGTGGCGGTGTTGCCAACTGTTTACTGTGGTGGATAACTGTCTGCCTTTGTCTGTCTGTGTTTGTGTCTGTCCGTCTGTCTGTGTCGGCAACAAAAAACTAAATGGATGCACGGCCTATTTTCTGTGAACTCGGATGCGCTTTGTGTTTTGAATCTATCCGCTGTGTCATGTATAATGTATGCCGGCAGACACTGGGGGTTGAGGTAGACGATGGAACACGTCGACCTGTTGTTTGGGTTTGGTGCGGTTGTGTAAAGATTAAAAAGAGCCGTCTTTAAGCCTCCTGTTTGCTTATGTAAACCATTTTGTAATTCTTAGTACTTTTGAGGATCCTGGTGTAGTACAGTAAGCTGATTGTTCCCCCCCAGCGATAAGAACCCCCCCCCTCCCTCCTCCATACACGGGTTGCCAAGGTGTGAGTGTGTATGCAGCAGGTTAATGTGTTACAGGCCATTATCAGGCAATATTTGTGAGTTTCCACGGTTCTCCCTGTGCATTCTTAATAATTAATGAGGGATGTAGGCTACTATGGGATGTAGAGAAGTACAAAATAAATGGAACAAGAAAAGTGGCAAAAAAAAGAGCATTAGCACACAAACCTCTTCATGGTAAAGAAACTTCTTCATAACAAGAAAGTAGATGTTATTCATTTCAGTTGTTTAATTCATGATGCATCGAAGGAAATGCACATGGAAAACAGAGCAGACCTCGGCCTCGGGGTGCAGCATGTGCCAATAAGATGAGTTTCTTCAAGTGTGTGTGTGTGTGTGTGTAGCCAGCTCAGTGGACTTCCTGATGAGTGATGGTGAGGACGAGGGCTCCTTCCTGTCTCTGCCAACTTCAGCCTTCTCACAGCGCCACACTCTGACCTCTGACTTCTCCGAGGCCAACCTACCCAGCCAACAACTACTCATACAGGTGAGCCACCGGCAGCAGAACACAGGATCCACATTGTGCAGGTGTGTGTGTGTGTGTCCCAAGATATTTAAGATGGTGAATTTAAAGCTGCCCAGATTGAGCTCCACACACACACACCGTGGTGTTGTTGGCATACCCTCTCACCAACGGAAAAAGTCAAACTCTGTAGTTCAGAGCAGAGAACGTGAATCAACTGGCTGGTAGAGACTGGTATAGGATTTTACACACGCTCTTCTGCATCAAGCTATTCATTTACTGACAGGACAAAATTGCATAGACCATGTTACTATTCTATGCTAAGATGTGTATTATTATTGCAAAAAGCACATCTTTGGCTACACAGTCACTGAAGAAGAGAAGTGTCATTCATTCAGATGATCATGATGCACAAAAACGCCCTGGCATCTGCAACTGACTGACTGTCGTACGTCTCAGACGGGACTGCCAGAGCACACAGTGTGTCATGTGTCATTATGGATAAACATAGGTCATTATAAACCACTAACTGTCGATTTCAAGTTGGGCTAATTGAAGGGTGCTCAGTGGAGCACGTCTCAACTCGAGGGCTGCAGTTTCTTTTTGAAATTCATTCATGGCATTGTTGTTATTATTGTGTCCATTATATAAAAAAAAAAACATCCAGTCCAAAGAAAGTCTGGTATTGTTCAGTTTTACTGCAGCATGTCATTATAGTATTAGTATTCATTATTAGTCATTCTGTAATTATAGGTCATGATAATGTGTCAGCGCACGCGCATACTATGGAAAGTTATTTTTATAAAAAGAGACAAACGGTTTCGCTGTGGCCACATGCACATACTTGCGGTGGCATTCAGCCGGATGGGTCCAGACTGATGAACTCAGCAAAGCCAGGTCCCTATTCTTTATTCTCAGAGATATGACGCGGGGCAGGGTACGCACGCGTACGCACACGTCCCGTAGTGTTCAACTAAAACCCTGCCTAGAGCTGGCATGTCATGCCTGCGGCCCTCGTGGACTGCAGGCTGCGTCGCTGCAGTGAAAGCAGCAGCAGCAGTGGCGGTGGTGCTGACTCACACCATGACATTGACGCAGCTACAATCACACAGCAGCTCAATGCTGGAACTTCCCCCCACCTTGCAGCCACCTTTTGTGTGCCGTTTACACACGTGTAGCTATGTGTAGCTATGCACACGTGGAGTTCCAGACTCCGTCTCTCTTAATCCTTCTCTCAAACACGTTGTTTACGCTTTTCTCATTCATGTATCCTATTGTTTCCTGACTGTGCATCATCAGTTCTCTCTCTGTCTGTCTGTGTCTCTATCTCTTGCTGCATCGTCTGCAGAAGGTCTCCTGCTCCTACTCCTGGACATTTGCCCATGTAACACTCTCACTCTTTCACTCCATGTCACCACCATGACTTGCATGTCCCATCCTGTGTGACGCTGACATGTCGTAGCACAATGTCTCTCTCTCTCTCTCTCTCTCTCTCTCTCCTTGTATGCTCTCTTTGTAGCTCTCTCTGTCTGATCTCATCCTCGGTTCTGTTGCTTTTGGCTCCATTCTCGTCTTCACTACCTCTTCGGCTAGAACTGGCTTAGCTTGTTATACTAGAGGCTAGATGCCCTATGGATGTTGATGCATTAAATCCGTTGCGTGATGCTTTTTAAGTAGCGTAAAACCATGTGAGCCGACGCTTCCTTGTCAATGTGATTTGTTGCACATGGTTGAGTCCATGACGTTCCCCTCCGTGATGTGTCTTCATGCGTGTGTGTGTGTGTGTGCCTGTCCGCAGACCCTGCAGGAGAAGGTGTGCGAGATCCAGGCTCGCCTGCACAACGAGGAGGTTTCCCACCAGCTGCAGCTGCGGAGACTTCAGCAGAGCCACGAGCAAAGTGCCCTGGAGAACACCAGCATCCTCCTCGCGCTACAGGGGGAGCTGTTCTCGACGCAGCCCAGCGGTGAGACCCCGACCCACTTTACCGTAGACCAACTGCGCTAAAGCAACGGGGATGTGAATGGACAATAGTACAGAACCTGTGTGTGGGATGGGCCCAATGCTAGGGCAGCTGATCTACAGATGAGAGGGATTGATAATAACTGAAATTGTTCTTGAATTTTGTAGTGATCCAAGATTCACTTTGATTTTGAAACTAAATTAAAATATAACAACAACCCTCCCTCAATCCTTGTACCACAGCACCAGGCCTGACCGAAGCACAGGAAGAGAAGCAGCAACATAAAGCCACAGAGACTCCCAGCTGTCCAGAGAGAGAGCAGCTCATAGCTCAGCTGCGCACACAGGTACACCTGGCAGGCAGCCGTGGAGACCAGCCTGCTCAGCAGTCACCCCTGCCTCCCCTCCCCCTCCCCTCCCTCCAGGCTGTACTGTAGCATAAAGACTCAAGATAATCACCAGCTAATAGTTGAATGCAAATGAGAGCACGGCTACTTGTTGAGAAGGGCTTGTAATACTGTTGTGCTTAGACATGTATTTGACATACTTGCACTATCTTTTACATAGATTTTCAGGTTTTTTTGAAGAACACATTGGAACATGCAGTGCAATACACAACATTGGATAGATTTTTTTTTTGCAGCTAAAATTGTAAATGCATTTGTTAAAAAATCTTCTCACTCGTCCTGTCTTGCAAATTAACGGATGAGTAATAACGTATAATTGTTTACCTCATCCACCATAACCTACTTTAGTTAAATTAACCATTCAAACCATTTTAGTTGGTCCTGTATATTCAGTTTTGATTTGTCAGAGACGAAGACCCATCAGATGTTGATGGTGTTATAGTGTCAGATCCTGGTGTGGCTGTAAACGTGTGTGTGTGTGTGTGTGTGTGTGTGTGTGTGTGTGTGTGTGTGTGTGTGTGTGTGTGTGTGTGTGTGTGTGTGTGTGTGTGTGTGTGTGTGTGTGTGTGTGTGTGTGTGTGTGTGTGTGTGTGTGTGTGTGTAGGTGGTGGAGCTGGAGGTGAAGCTGTTGGACCAGACCCAGGAGGTGGAGAGGCTGCGCTCGGAGCTGGTGAGGAACGGAGGGTGGGAAGAAAAAAAAATAAAATGAGGGCGAGAGAAAAAAAAGGAGGGAAAACTAGCTTGCTAAGCAGCCGAGCTGGCTCACATTCCTGGGTAGGCCGTGGGAAAACAACAACCACCGCTGGGCACTGTGCAGAAGATAAGGGACACACCCCTCTGCAAGGGTTTTAGTCCAGATTTCCTTGTGACGGCCGTGGTTATAAAGGTGCAAGCTAGGGTGTGTGTGTGTGTGTGTGCACACACACATAGGAGCGTTCGTTTACATGGTTCACATTTTGGGTCGGTTCACACCTCACCCGTGGCCTGCATGCACGCGTGTGCTGTGCTGTCTTTCTGGGCCATAGGGGGCGACAGATCTGGAGAAGCACCTGGAGCTTCTGGTGGTCGAGAATGAGCGGCTGAAGCAGGAGCTGAAGGCATGCAAGACGTTGCCGCCTCCCACCCAGGACCCCCCGGCAGCCTCCGCCTGCACCGACTGCTCCCACAGCCAGGTAGGGGTGTGTGTGTGTGTGTGTGTGTGTGCGTGTGTGTGTGTCGCATGTTAAACGGCCTGTGCTGAGGCGACACAGTGAGTCTGTCCCGAACCTCGCTGATTGTTTAAAGCCATTACGATCTCTGAATGGTTCCTGTAGTCACTATTTTCTACCTTCTAAGAAAGCCATCTGCACATTTCACTATTTGAATGAGGTCCATTTTGTACTTGGCAAGATGTCTGTCTGGATCTGTCAGCCAATCTGCCAGGCCTTCTTAGCCTCCACAAAACCTTCCCAAACCTGGATGTGCGTTGGGGTACAAAAGAACCAAGGCAGGAAGTAACAAGTGCCCTAAATGTGTGTGTTTAACACAACAGGATGCGGAGGCTCTGCGCAGCGAGGTCTCCCGCTGGGAGAGCCAGGCCAGACAGAGGGAGAGGCGGCTGGCGGATGTGGAGCAGGAGCTCCTGGAAACGGCCGCCCAGCGGGAGGCGCTGCAGGCCCGGCTGGAGGAGTTGAGCCAGCAGCTGGGGAGAGCCACCAGCAGCTAGACGAGTCCAGGAGGCAGCGGGGCGAGGCAGAGGAGAGTCTGGGCCTCCGGCTCCGGGAGTGTGAAGAGGAGCTTGGCCCGGCAGGCCGCCACGCCGGTCCCCGTCAAGGTGAGGCCAAACCCAGACAGTCCCCTGGACACATCCAGCTGTTGGGTTGTTACTGCAGCCATAGACACAGAATAGAAATGAATGTCTCACACCACTACCTCTTTGTAAGACCGCGCTTGGTTAATCATTTCAAAAACACTTGTCATGTGCCCGTTCAAAACGTTCCCATTCAGAATGGGTCGACTGTTCTTCTCTTCGTCTGCTCTTACCTTTCAGTACGTGACCCAGACGGTGGAAGTGGAGAACTCTGAGACCAACAAGGCACTGGCCGAGGCTCGGGCCAAGAACGGCTCCCTGCAGGAGCAGCTGCTGGTGCAGAGACAGCTACTGCGGGAGCTGGAGACCCAGCTGCACGACTCCCAGAGGACCTGCACCCAGCTGAGAACACAGGTAGGCTCCATGGAAAACCATCCCTGCTGCCAGCTATCTTCAGCTTCGTGTGTCCTCCCATTCTCCGTCGACTCGGTCGGTCCGGATGGATTGTGGAGCGGCAGGGTGTTTTTTCCAAAAAGGCTGAAGACCTGACCTGACCCCTGCGTCGGATATTAAAGGGGAAAAAAAGACAAAACTTCCCCAAGCAGCATTTGAGGTTCCGCTGCCCCACCCCCCCCCCCTCCCCCACCCTTCATACACTATCCCTGTAGTTCACCCCCATATCTCTCTCCATGCGTTTGGTTGCAGCTGCATTCAGACAGAGGCCGTCTCTGTGGCCTGCTCTCCAAGGTCGTTGGAAGGGACAGTGGGGAGGTCATTCGCAGGTTGTCCAAGGTTTGACCCAACTCCCCCACACACTCCCCCAAGCTCCCCTGCTACCTGTGATATCTCTGAAACCACAAGAGATACCCTACATTATTAGACTTGCCCGTCTGCCCTTGCAGGTTCCAAAGTTACCATCTACTGAAAACTCCAATGGAATGATCTAGTTGGGATCTAGAGGGAGGGGGGAGAGGGTGTGGGGGGGGGGGCTTGCAATCAAGTGAGAGTTTGGGATTCAAATTGCTAGAGCTATCAGTCCAACCCTTTTGGAACCTGTAAGATGGTAGTCATCTCCCAGTAAGCAGTCCCGATACGTCTCTCCCAGTGCTCCCTCGTTCCTGCTGGACACCTATGTCTCAAGTGTGTGCCCCCCTGTAGCCATTTTCTTTGTTGATTTTCTTGGAGCGATTGTGGTTGCAGTAGCGGTGTTTTACTTGCAGAGAATGGGAAGTTGTGTAGCCCGTCATCTGCAGATGGCTTTTGCTTTTGTGTGGCTGTAGCGCTCAAGCCTAGTTTGTGTGATAATGCATAGATCTCTTTGCCATGTGCGGGGCTCCCTGCTCTCCTACAAGATTGCGCCCCCCCCACCCACCCACCCCGTTCTGACGCTGTGTCTGGGTGCAGATCCTGGTGTACGAGGGGGAGATGGAGCGGGCCCAGGGCCAGCTGGAGGCCGAGATGCAGAGCCTGGAGGACGAGAAGAACCGTGTGATCGAGGAGGCCTTCGTCCGGGCGGAGAGCGAGATGAAGGCGGTGCACGAGAACCTGGCAGGTGCGTGACCGTCTGTTTGCAGAGGGGCTGGGGGGGGGGGGCTCACCTCCATTATGACTATTTTCTAGTTTGTTCTTTTACAACCCGTATTTACACCTCACCCCGCCCACCTGTGCAGGTGTTCGCATGAACCTGCTGACCCTGCAGCCGGCCCTGCGCACTCTGACCTGTGACTACAACTGCCTGAAGAGGCAGGTGCAGGAGTTTCCTTACATGCTGGAGAAGGCCATCGTCGAGGCAAAGCAAGAGGTGGGTAACCATGACCACGGTGCTGGCTATACAAATACTGTGTTCTTCTGCCTTTGTGTGTGTGTTTGAGCTGTGGCTCTGTGCAGATCTGTCAGGTGATCAGTGAGGTGAGCAGCGCTAACCAGGAGCTGCTGCGTAAATACAAGAGGGAGATGAACCTGAGGAAGAAGTGTCACAACGAGCTGGTGCGCCTGAAAGGTAACTAGTGTCACATAAAGGTTCAATAGACAATTAACTACAAATTAGACTAGAGTGCTATCTAAGAATTAAAAGCCACGTGAAGGGGCACAACTATGATACCGTGGTCTGCTACAGAAAATGGAAAATGTACACGTTTTCCATTATCACATTTTCACACTTAACCTCAATGCATTTTGTTTCCATCCATTAAGTACATTATGTTCATGCTAGGTCTTATTCATAGTGATGTATAAAACCATAATGACATGTTAAATAATGTACTTTATTATTTTACAAAAAAGTGCATTACTTATCTGTATTTCTTGTTGTGTGTGACGTTTCCCAGGCAACATCCGGGTGTTCTGCCGTGTGCGGCCTGTGAGCCACGAGGAGCAGGTCTCCACCGAATCCAGGAACATGGTCAGCTTCGACTCGGACGACGACGCCGTCCTCTACCTCTCCAACAAGGGCAAAACCATGACCTTTGAACTTGACAAGGTCTTCCCGCCTCAAGCCACACAGGAAGAGGTCAGTCGATCACTGCAATCGTCACTTGGACATTTGTGTGCAAATCGCCCCTAAACAATCAAATCTATATCTTCCACTTTTGGGGGGAAATGCAGGTGTTCCAGGAAGTCCAGGCGTTGGTGACGTCGTGCATCGATGGCTTCAACGTGTGCATATTCGCCTACGGGCAGACGGGCTCGGGGAAGACGTACACCATGGAGGCAAGTCTGTAAAATCACATTCCCGCCTTTTTATTTCTGTGGAATCACGAACCCTGACTGGCAACTGGGCCGTGGTTAATGCCATGCAATGTGACTAAATTTGCATTTAGAAAGTTGGATGGCTCCATACTGTGTGTGTGTATATACAGTCCAGCTCGACTCAAGGTGATAAATCTAACCAGCGAGTGTTGGTACGCCATCCTCTCCTTTTGGGGTGGCCTCTGGGTGCAGCAGTAGCTCAGGAGGTAGAGCGGTTGTCTGGCAACTAGAACGCTGCTGGTTCGATCCACAGCTCTCCCTAGCCAAGTGCTGAGGTTACCTCACCCCAACTGCTCCCGATGAGCTGGCTGTTGCCTTGCATGTTTCACACTGTCGTGTGTGAATGTGAGGCAATATTAAGAAACGCTGTATACATGCAATCTATTTACCATTTCCCTATGCCCCTGGCTAGGGTGTGGCCCAGAACCCTGGCATCAACCAGCGGGCGCTACGGCTGCTTTTCTCTGAGGTGATGGAGAAGAAGCCCGACTGGGACTACCGGCTCACCGTCAGCATGGTGGAGATCTACAACGAAACCCTCAGGTGTGTGTGTGGGGGTGTGGGTGTGGGTGGGTGTGTGTGTGTGGCAACCACACCCAAGTTTCAAGTTTCAAGTATTTGTCACTTTACAGTTTACACATGAGTATAAGCAGTGAGTGAAAAACCTTGTGTGCAAAACGCCCGACAGCCGACAGTAATTATAAAAGAATACAAAATAGAAATAGAACTACAAAATAGAAGTAGAACTAACAAAATATTAATAGAACTATACAAAATAGAGAGAACTATACAAAATGGAAATAGAACTATAATATAAATTCTGTGTAAAATAAAAATAGAATAAAATGAAATATACAACAAAATATCCAGGTGAGCAGTACACATATAAATCAATGTAATAAAATATACATTGTTATATGCTGACATTCACAGAATGTCACAGAATACCTTCTCAGACAGTCAACACAACACTAGCACCAGCAATTAGCACCAGCACTAGCAGTAACACCAGTACTAGCACTGGCAGTAACACTTAACATTACTACCATCACTAGCACTAGCAGTAACACCAGCACTTAGCACCAGGACCAGCACTAGCAGTAACACCAGCACTGGCACCAACACTTAGCACTACTACCAGCGCTAGCTCCAGCAGTAACACTAGCACTTAGCACCAGGACTAGCACTAGCACTAGCAGTAAAACTTATCACTAGCACTTGTTCAGCAGCCTGATGGCCTGACTGTGGAAGCTGTCTCTGAGTCTGCTCACTTGATACTGCGGTATCGCCTGCCTGACGGTAGAAGTGTGTACAGTTCGTGGCTGGGGTGGTTATTGTCTTTAATAATCCGTTTGGCCTTGGCCACGCACCGCCTGGTGTATATATCCAGGAGGGAGGGAAGCTCACCTCCAACGATGTACTGGGCCGTCCGCACCACCCTCTGTAGTGTTCTACGCTCCAGTGCGGTGCAGTTCCCGTACCAGACGGTGATGCATCCTGTGAGAACACTCTCGATGGTACAGGAGTAGAATGTTCTGAGGATGCGAGGGCACATGTTGTATTTCGCCTGAGGAAATACAGGCGTTGTTGGGCCTTTTTCACCACGTGTGTGGTGTGCGTGGTCCATGTGAGGTCCTCGGAGATGTGCACGCCGAGGAACTTGAAGCTGCTGACCCTCTCTACTGCAGCACCGTCGATGGAGATGGGGGCGTGCTCTCCTCTCCGCTTCCTGTAGTCCACGATCAGCTCCTTGGTCTTCTTGACGTTGAGGGCGAGGTTGTTCTCTTGGCACCACCGTGCCAGTGATCCAACCTCCTCCCTGTAGGCTGTCTCGTCGTCGATCAGTCCCAACACTGTCGTGTCGTCAGCAAACTTGATGAAGACGTTGGGGCTGTGCATAGCCATGCAGTCGTGGGTGTACAGGGAGTAGAGGAGAGGGCTCAACACGCATCCCTCAGGGGCTCCAGTGTTGAGGGTCAGTGGCTCCCAGCCCGCACTCCCACATCTCAGCCCAGGAACGTGTGTAGGAGATGATCTGCATGCGGCCTCTGAAGGAACGGCTGTCTCCCCGTCTCATTAGCTTGTTCTTCTCATGTTTCTTTTGAGGACAACCAGTTTTTTATGCGAGTGATTATGTAGACTTAGTGTGTGCGTGTGTGTACCGGTACTGAACATACCGCTCTGGTGAGTCAGAACTTCTCAGATTCAATCTATCTTTCACTTCAATTCAATTCAGATCCAAGTCGTCTGTGGTGCCTTCCAGAGAAACTAGTCTGTGCAGAATGCCATGACAGTGGGTTATATGAACTTGCCTGATCAACAAGTAAATTTACTTTACTTTTTATATTCCTCTTTCCTCCCCCACCAATGTATCTTTCTTGGACCTGTGAGCTGTGTTTACCTTTTTTAGGTTCATTATTTTTCAGGAATGTGGAAAATTCACCATCAATCACGATTGCCTCTCTACTTTTTTGGCTCCCGTATACATCTGTAGATCTGTCCCCAAATAACCACAACAAGTTGTGTATCGGCTACACACGGACCCCAGTGCTGCTGTGACCTGGCCACGCACTACTGCGATTGGGGAAATGAGTTTGCTCCCAGCGCTGCATGTAGAGCCTGAACCTTGACCCCTGACCCCCGGTGTGTCTGTGACCCCTTTCAGAAACCTGCTGGGAGACAACCCCAGCGAGAAGCTGGACATCAAGATGAACCCCGATGGCAGCGGGCAGCTGTACGTCCCGGGACTCACGCAGATCACCGTGCAGAGCCCCGAGGACATCAACCGGGTGCGTGGCTTTGCCTGCCAGCGCCAGGCCTCCTGTTACTCTGATTACATTACATCGTTAAGCAGCCGCTCGCATTCCATCCCAGGAACACACAATGAATACATTTGTCCTTAGTAGTCCCACCTCACTGCGCAGCATTTAGTTTATACATTGTCTAATGCACGTATATAACCGTACAATGGAAAGCATGTTCCTATTTAGTTGGTGGAATGTTCACCGGAAGGATTTGCTTCTATCCCTACAGATTAGGCCTATGTATTTACCATCTACATCCCACCCCCACCCCTCTGTATGATTATATAATGGTGATTTGCGCATTATAGTCGGGCGTTAACCGAGGGCTGACCCTGTCTCCGGACCCCTCGCCCCCCCCCCCCCCCCCGTCCTGCAGGTGTTTGACCTGGGCCACATGAACAGGGCCACGGCCTGCACCAACCTGAACGAGCACAGCTCCCGCTCCCACGCCCTGCTCATCATCACTGTGGCTGGCTTCAACTCGGCCACCGGGAACCGCACGCAAGGTAGGGCGGGGTGGGTGTGTGTGTGTGCGCGCGCTTGTGCATGTGTGTGTGCGCGTGTGCATGTGTGTGTGCATATTTGGTTCACCCAAGCTGTCTCTCCCCCACCCCCCCCTCCACCCCCCCGCTGCAGGAAAGCTCAACCTGGTGGATCTGGCGGGCTCCGAGCGGATCGCCAAGTCCGGCGCGGAGGGCAGCCGCCTGCGGGAGGCCCAGTGCATCAACAAGTCTCTGTCGGCCCTCGGCGACGTCATCAACGCCCTGCGGAGCAGACACTCCCACGTACCCTTCAGGAACTCCCGGCTCACCTACCTGCTGCAGGACTCGCTGAGCGGGGACAGCAAGACCCTCATGATGGTGCAGGTGAGGGGAAGGGACCGCATGTGGCCGTCGCTGGTACTGCGTGCTTTTATTTTCTGTTGAGACGGTGTGAATATAACTTAAATACTGGGGGAAAATTCGAGTAATTTATTGATTTCCTGATTTGCAATTCCTATGTGACGTCCCACACCACTGGTGATTCTTGCAACGCATGTGTTGTTGTATTGACGACATCGTAAAATCCATATCCGTGAACATCAGCCCCTTTCTGTCTGGGTGTGGTCTGTGCAGGTGTCCCCGTTGGTCAGCAACATGAGCGAGTCGGTCTGCTCCCTCAAGTTTGCCCAGCGCGTTCGCACCATTGAACTGGGCCCCGCCTCCTCCTTCAAGAGACTGGAGAACTCCTCCACCTCCTCGTCGCCCACCCACGACAGCGTGGAGGTGAGACGCACGCACAGGTCTCCGCTACCCTGACCCTCTGGAGCACATGGTGGTGCCTCTGCCGGTTCTCTGTGGCGCAGCATGGCTTCGCAGTCTGTCCACCATCTCGTGTTCTGGTCCCGTATTCCACAAATGGATTGGCTGTTGGAGAAACATGCCAGTCTGACGCAATGGATCCATTTGGGGTCCGTGATGTGATGAACTGAACCCGTTTATTGTATACTCAATGAACTTGACTGCTCTGTGCAGCTGGACTCTCCACCCGCGACCCCGGTGCCACTCCCCATCTCCCGGGCCAGCAGTGCTGGCTCCACCCTGTCCTCCACCTCCAGGACTCCCAACACACGCAGACGCTCCCAGTCTCAGCTTTCAACAGGTACACTTACACACTTACTCTCTTACACACACACACTTACTTACTTACTTACTTACTTACTTGCTTACTTTCGCTCTCACACACACACACACACACACACTTATTTACTCGCACACACACTTACTTTCTTTCTTTCAAAGACCAGCTAAGGCCATGATTGGCCCTCCTATTTATGTGTCCTGATGCTGTGGTTTGATTGGTTGGTTTACAGACAGACAGGTAGACAGAGCCAGTCCATTGGTGGGGGAAGGTGGGCAGGTAGGTGGGTCGGCCACTGGTCAGTTGCTTGGCATGGAAGCGCTCCGCATGGCATGGTGCCCAGTGCCCACATGTCACATGGTCACTACCTCACCCCTTCTTAACCACTCCCTCCCACCTCTAACCTGGAAGTTATCTGTTGTGTTCCTCCTGCTGCAAAAACACACACACACACACACAACCACTCACACACATGGAGCACCATGTGTGTAGTGGTGCAGTACATTACATTGTGTTCTGGTAATGTGGCTTACGTTAACCTGCGAGTGCGAGAGTGTGTGCAACACCACTTGTCGTGTGGTGGCTGAGTGAACGATGGTGTCTTGTTCTGGCTTCTATGTGCAGTAAAACGTGTGTGTGTGTGTGTGTGTGTGTGTGTGTGTGTGTGTGTGTGTGTGTGTGTGTGTGTGTGTGTGTGTGTGTGTGTGTGTGTGTGTGTGTGTGTGTGTGTGTGTGTGTGTGTGTGTGTGTGTGTGTGTGTGTGTGTGTGTGTGTGTGTGTCATATCATATCATATCATATCAGTGTGTCTCCGGTGATGAGTCAACAAGGTTTCTGGTACTGGGGGTTTCTGGGGGTTGTTGTCACAACAGCAGTGCGCTATACCTTTCCGCTCTCTTCACAGCGCCACTCTCAGAAATGTCTTTTCTTTTTTTTTCCATCCAGGACGACTGAAGTTGACCGCCTGAGGGACCCGGTGGAAATGGGCAGAGACTCTAAACATGGACATGACTTTCCAGTGGGCGATTGAGCAGCTCGCTTCAAAATAAATAAATAAAAAAACATTCCCCTGCTCATCTTCTCCTCATTCCACTCCATATCTGGGGGGGTGAAGGAGCCGTTGGAAGGAGTGACGGCGTGGATGCCACAGATGGAGTAACCAGTAAGATGGAGTAACCAGTAGCAACCGCATCCGTTCTCCCTTTTTTTTCCCCCTCGTGTTCCAGTGTCTGCTTCATCAGCACCCTGAACTCCAAGCTGTCCTCGTCAGCAGCCAGTCCCAGCACAGTTGTTGACGAGCCACTCTCTCTAAAGACTACGGTGGCGGTGAGACCCTCCTCACTGCCCAGGAACGACCACACTGCCCTCCCCCCTCTGCGAGTCCCAGTATAGGACCAGATAAGCTCTCGCCATCCGGAACCCCATTGGTGACAGCAAATAATCTGTTGTTTTTTCCTGATGCCCTTAATACAGTATATACTTTGCAATCACAGTATTTCATGGTAAAGTTGCACTTTAAACTTTAGTTGTTTGTTTTTTTGTGTATTAACATAAGTTATGCTTGATTTTTACAGTATGGGTAATCCAGTATCTATTTATGTTTTGACGTGCTTTGTTTTTATTATCTACTTTTCTAATGGAGGCCGATGCTTTTTCCATTTATCCTGCAGGCCTCTTTTTAGCCAATCAGGGTACGCTACTGAGTCCAAGCTAGGGCATATTCTGTCCAATAGGACATGAGCAATAGAAGAGTGAAGAATGCTGGAGTACGTTTGGGTTTGAATACGCAAGGGGGAGGAATGCAGAGTCTCACCCTCAACACAGCATGGAAGCATTTCCATTCCCTCTCACACACATGCGACCACACACACACGCAGACACACACACACACACACACACACACACACACACACACACACGACAGGAAATACAATTCCTTCTCCCATGGCCGTTATTAAAGCCAATTCTTCCACATTCAGAGTGTTCGGTGCTTGACTGCTGACCAAACTACAGCCACCACGTGACCAGACAGGACACCTGCTTATATGTACACCACATACTGCTTAGGACTTTGATGAAACAAGTGAACTTGATGAGCGTGTTGCCAGTTAATTGTCGCTAACCTAACGTTCTCTCTCTCTCTCTCTCTCTCTCTCGTGTGATCAGCGGCCGAGAGCTTGAACACATTTCTGTTGTGCTCTGCTTGCTTATCTTTGTCGTAGGTTTCTAGCTGTGTTTTTTTGTATAAAACCCTTTTTAAATAAACACTCAAAACGGAATGAGTATTATTTGCTGAGTTTTTTTTTCACACTGGCTGTACCTCTCTCTGACCTAAAGTTGACCTTCAGTTAGACCTTCACACGGGTGTAGCTCATAACACTAACTATGGCCGTGCTCCTTTCATGTACCAGGGCAGCACACGGCTAGTAGAATACAGAAACACACAAGTAGTAGGAGCAGAGCTGTAATTAGTGCTGAGTGACAACTCTGTGAAGTGACGCTACACAGTGGAACACGGACGAATCAAAGTGACATGACAGGCACCGAAACTATGCTCAACTCCATTAGCTCTGTCCTACAATGAACGGTTGGTTATGACCAGGGGTGTAAAGTACTTGAGTAATAGTACTTCGTTACAATACTTAAGTACTGTTTTTGGGGATTTGTACTTTACTCGAGTATTATTAGATTTGTATACTTGTACTTTTACTCAATTACATTTCAGAGAAAAAAAACATACTTTTTACTCCTTACATTTAAAATGCAGAGCTACAAAGTACAAATCTCGCAGGTCCAACAATTTTAATTAGTATATTTGTTTCTCTGGCCGAACTAACGTTAACGTTATTAATCCTGCGGCCGCACTTTATTTAAAAACAGTCAATCAAATCCCCATCAATGGAAAATGAACCCGCCCATCCCCATGCTGATTGGTCCTTGTGCAAGACTAGACAGCGGGGATCTTTGATGAAACACCTGCTATCAGAAGAATAGACAGTCAGAGTGACAAGCTACAGAAGATGACTACAAACGATAGTACGAGTGATGAAGAGGACGAAACGGTCGGCGTGGACGGACAAGACGAGCACCCATGGCCTTGCAATAAAAAAAAGTTTTTACTTTTACTTTTTAGTACTTAAGTACATTTAAAAGTAGAAACTTTTTTACTTTTACTCAAGTGTGTTTTTAGCCAGATACTGACTTTTACTTGAGTAAGATTTTGAGACGGTACCCATACTTTCACTTAACTATAATTTCTGGGTACTTTTTACACCCCTGGTTATGACATAACTAAGAGTATGCCCTCCATGTCCAACATAGATGTACATGTTTTACTGCATTTTATTAGGAGAAATAGCATTGACCTTCAGTGCCAACTACATTTAAATGGAGTGCTTTTAGATTGTTTATTGAGTACAAAATAAACGTGATAACACTTAAATACAATCAGAAAAATAACAGGTTTCTATAAGCTTTGTGCAACCACAATGTGTTTCTGGAAGAATGCCCATCCCTCTAAACAGTAGCATCAGGGCTAGATGGTTTTAGAAAAGCTATCCCAGTCATCCAGTGCTGTGCTACAGCACAGACTCGATGCGTCCACTTCACCACTATATGTATAAGGCCTTACAAGTCTCTTGATTGACCGGCCCCGACACACACACACACATCTCTGAACATATATACTGGAAGGATTCATAAGTGCCTCGATAACAGGAATGAGTCTCCACATTGGGGCTCCTAAGTAGTGTGTGGAGGTTCATAGACGGCTCCGGCATTACCCAGACTGGTTCACCACTGCTCTCTTGGATTGGCTCCTGTCCTAATACAAATGTAGTGGTTGGTTCCTTTGGACCCCAGGAGGTGTGGCTTTAAGGCTGAGTCTCTCCCCCGGCTCGGTGTGGCGGTCAGTAGTCCAGCGGGACCAGCAGCAGCTGGAGCTCTTTGAAGGTACTGCCGTGTCGACCCACCTGGTCCGCCTTGCTCTTCACCACGTTGCTCAGGTTCTTCAGCTGCTTGTAGCACGCCTTGCACTTCTGGTGCCTGAAATTGTGCACACACACAAGTATTTGTCATTCGTGGGGTAACGCATTTCGGCCACGCCGGGTATCTGCTATGATCACGCCACATGGCTCCAGATGCTACTGGTGCACTCACCGCTCCTCCCGTGTGATGTCCACGCCCACAGACGGGGGGCCAGAAGCGTGTCCGAGATGAGCGGCCAGAAGCGCTTCAGAATCAGCTTGAGGGACATGCAGCCCGTCTGCAGAAAGCTAACCACACACACACAGAGAACGCAGGGTTACAGGTCTGCACAAAGCTAACCACACACACAGAGAACCCAGGGTTCCATGGTTTGTGGGACTGGAATATATACTGTATGGACTCCAACATAACCTAATCATGAAAAATGTTCTCAAAGATGTACTTCAAGCGTCAAGGTATTCTGCAAGTTACTTTCACATGCAAATTAACCTGAACAATATTCCATAGGTTAAAAACCAAATCTATTCATAATGGCTTTTATGTATAGCAGACATGTTTATTGCTCATCTGAAATGTCAACATAGCTCTTGACGTTTGCCTAGGGAATGTTCTTAACCTTGTTAATCCAGCAACACAGAGTCTCCAGGAACAGAACTTCACCTCCACCCGCCGCCAAGATCCCGCCCTGTCCTTCACAATCTTCACTGGCTCCCAGTCAAATACAGGATCAACTTCAAAATACTACTCACCACCTACAAAGCCCTAAACAACCTGGCCCCTCCCTACCTCTCCGACCTCCTCCTCCCCCACCACCACACCCCTACCCGTCGCCTCAGGTCCGCTGACACAAACTGCTTGTCAGTCCCTAGGACCAAGCTCCGGACCTGGGGCGACAGGGCCTTCTCAGTTGCCGCACCTTCCCTCTGGACCACCCTCCCCATCCACATCCGACAATCATCCACCCTCCCCTCCTTCAAACAGGCCCTCAAGACCCACCTCTTCAAACTCGCATTCACCTGACAATCATCCTCCCCTCCATCTCACCGACTCTAGCTTAAATATTTCGTCTCATACTTTTAGTTAATTTTATTGTGTGTGTGAAGTGACTTTGGGTACCTAGAAAAGCACTATATAAATAAAATGTATTATTATTATTATTATTAATCCAGCAACACAGAGTCTCCAGGAACAGAACTTAGTCCACTTGCCTCTCGTATTTGCTTTGCAGCAACTCTTCAAGCTGTGGCAGGATGGAAGTACAAAGGTCCAGCTTCCACAGCACCCTGCCACAGAAACAGAAGTAAAGGACTTAGTAAAGGAATATTCACAATGCACAGAAAACACCGAAATTCAGTGTATGCACAGAAGTTCAGTGTATGCACACCACTCACGGTTTGAGGTTAATGATGTTGAGGATGTCCACTACGATGGACCGGTCATTCATGGACACTGCGGTGTCCAGGGACTTCTAGGAGGGAAAGTCCAAAATATACACCGTCACAAAGAAGCCTGAGCGATGGCATTCTTCAATACATACAAACGATTCATCAGCCGAGATCAGTGCAGTACTTATCATCATCATTATTTATCATCATCCAATGGTCATGCGTTTCTCTGTAGGCTTATTGGCCTGGTTCAGTAAATACTGGGTGTGTTCGGGCAGAGGCTTGCCTTGACGTCCCCACTGCCCCACACAGCCCTCACGGCCTCCAGGTTCTTGTGGCGGCTGGTCAGGATCACACACATGGTGTCGTGGCCCTTCCTGATCTGGGACTGGGCCTCCTCGTCGCTCAGGACATGACTGTTGGGGGAATTCTGCAGAAACACCAAGAAAAGATGAGTTAGAGTCTGCTTTCAGCTTATTGTATGCGAGAGAGAGAGGAGAGGAGTGAGAGAGAGAGAGGGAAGAGAGAGAGAAGAGAGAGAGAGAGAGAGAGAGAGGTGTGTGTGTGTGTGTGTGTGTGTGTGTGTGTGTGTGTGTGTGTGTGTGTCTGTGTGTCAACCATATTTTCAGTGTCAGTACTTGGGCAACCACTTTTAAAAGTGTCCGTGTGTGTGTGTGTGTGTGTGTGTGTGTGTGTGTGTGTGTGTGTGTGTGTGTGTGTGTGTGTGTGTGTGTGTGTGTGTGTGTGTGTGTGTGTGTGTGTGTGTGTGTGTGTGTGTGTGTGTGTGCATGCGCATCAGCTCACGCGTAGGAAGTCCGCAATGTTGAGTCCGATCGGCTCCTTCCTGTTGGAAGGGATGAAGTTGTTGGCCGGAGCCCTGGCCTTGGCCGCTGCAGCCGGCTGGGTCGGCGGCCGGGCCTCCGGGGGTTGGAGACCGAGGGGGGTGGGCGTGGGCCGTGTGTGTGGTCGCCACGGGGGCGGGGCGTGGTGCAACAGAAACGACGGTGGGCTCCACCCTCTGGATGGGTGTGGAGGCGGCGATGGGGGCTTTGTTTAACTGGGGTGGGGGGTGGGAGGGATACGACTGTGAGCCACTGCGCCCAAAACACGAAAAGCTCTGACGCTTAGAGTATCGGTACTTGGGAACATTCTTTGAAGTATAATTCATTTTGTTTTACTAAGAATGCACACATTTGTTCACTGTTGATACTAATTCAAAAGTTCTACATCACATGTAACCACTAAACACACAATAAAAAAACCCACCTGTGCCTTGTCAGGCATGGGCGTTACAGCGTCCTTGACCTGACTGGCTCTCACTATGAAAGTCTCTAAAAAGACAGAATATAAACATGTCAGTATACATTAGTACAAGACCAATTGTTTTCTACAGAACATTGATAATAAACTCAGGAGTTGAGTGGGAACGGCGTGGATTAACTCACCGTCTTCCAGAGGGGCAGGGAATGGTTGGGCAAACTTGGGAGGTGACCGCGCTGAGAGGGAATAGGAATGGGACATATGAATTAAGACGTCACTCACACACACATATCTCCCAATCCCTCATAAAGTGCAAAGATTTCAATTGTAGTGCTGTAGTCATTTAGTTTAGAGGAGTGGACCCACAGATGGCGTTCCTGGGCTGGAAGATCTCATTGTAGTCGTCCGCGTTACGGATCTCTGCGCTGGACTCGTTCTCCTTCTCCTCCTTCTCCTCGTCGCTGCTGGGGCTCCGCCTCTCCGATTCTGAATTCTGCTTCACCCTGGGTAGGAAAGGGGGGGGGGGGGGGCGGGGGGGTTTAGAGGTTACAGGCGACGATCTCTGGTTGTATCGAGTGGGTAGATGCAGTTGGACTAAGGCTTTGGCACCAAGGTGATCATTCTCAGTTATTGGTCATGTCTTCTAGTTGTGTGGCATCAATGCAATGTTTCCTCGGTTCACTTAAATAAAATCTTAAATAAAGTCTCACCATGTGAGGTCAGAAGCATTCAAGTCGTATTTTAAGTGTGCACAATTTAAAACCCACCAACAGTTATGCAGAGCAGTGCAAGAACACCAGCAATCTTACATTATTGTCAAATCAATTATGTAACTGCTTGCATATTGCATATTGCAAGATATGAGTTTTAAGTTGCCTTTGGTGGGGTGATAACAGATCCGCAGGCAACCTGAGCTTCATGGCATAAGACACTTTAAAATGGTGTCCCCAACGCTGGGTGGCCGGGTATATCATGTGGACTCGTGCACGGCGTCCCTATGATCATGGCAACCGGCGGGAGGCGTGAAGCGAAAGTGACAGTGGTGACAGTGGTGGCACCTCTGGTTGCTGCAGGTGGTCATGGGTCGCTCGTAGCTCCGGCGCAGCGTGGACCCTTTTGGTGAGGGCTCTGTGGGCTGGTTGTCCTGGACATCACCGCTGCCCCCCTGGATGAGGGCACCGCCGGAGCTCTTGACTCTGGCCAGGTCCACCACATAGGAGGACACGTTGGTGGAGTGGTGGGACAGGCCGATCTGGGGAAGGAAGTGGTTGGAGCAGAGCCGTGACGATGGATCAGAGGGAATTTTGCACTGCTGCATCATTTCTATTTACCTTGGGCGGCAGTAGCTCAGAAGGTAAGAGCGGTTGTCTGGCAACAGGAAGGTTGCTGGTTCGATCCCCAGGCTCCACCTCGCTAAGTGTCGAGATGTCCCTGAGCAAGACACCTAACCCTATCTGCTCCTGATGTCAGGCAACTGTAAAGCGCTTTGGATAAAAGCGCTGTATAAATGCAATCCTTTTACCATTTACCATTTACATATGATCTCCCAAGGATCAAGAGTTTATGGTCACCTGCCGTATGTGAAAACACTCGTTTACATGACACAGTTCAGTTGATATGCATAAGTCGATTCACAAAAGGGTAGCCTAGCCCTGACTGTCCCCTACAGCGACGGCAAGGCTGTCCGCACAAACTAGACTCTGTGGCGGAAGGGGACGCACCAGCTTGTTGTTGCAGATGGCCATGTCGGCCACCTTGCCCCAGCCCACAGCCACCACGTCGAAGCAGCGGTCGGGCTCCCAGCCGTAGACACGCAGTGAGTCCACGGCGCCACTGTACAGGCAGCCGCCGTCCGGGTTGAACAGCACACACCTGGGGGGGAGAGGGGGTTGGGGGGGTTGGGGGCACAGAGAGCTTGAGGTGACCAAACTCAAACCACCAAGTCATCAAGACTTGATGGTTTGATTCAATGGCTTGATTCACAGGCATCAAGAATCACATGGCTTGATTTGAAGTTCAAACCAGGTTTTGCGAAACTGGAATAGAATACAAAACATAGAAAATCGCCAGCATCATTGTTCGCACCTGATCGGACCGGACTCTCCATCGGACGAGCCGATCATCTTGAACTTCTCCAGATCCCACAGCTTGATTGTTCTGGAGTCAACACAAAAGGACACATCCTTTTATAGTGACACATAAAAAAAGCCTTGCTGTGCCGTGTGGACTAAAGCCATACAGTGTTTGCGCCTCGGACAATCGGGGATTACCTGTCTGAGCTGCCGGACGCCAACAGGTACTCATTAGGGTGGAACTGAATGATGTTCACTGCTGCCGTGTGAGCCGTGAACTCTGTGATGATCTTCCCAGCAGTCAGGTCCCACAGCTGAGACACACACACACACAACATTCAAGAGAGAGAGATCACATTGTAACTTACTATCTTCAGTGACACCTTCTTTGTGAAGCTAAATTGTGTGTGGTTGAAAACGTGTGTCCACTGCAAGGTGTTGTGAATTAGTTCATTAAGTTATCTGATATAGGCCTACTTTGCCCCATAATAGAGCATAAACAAGCAAGCTACGGTGCTAAAATGCATTGCTGTCTCACGTGAACGTGCCTCTAACTATTCTAACTATAATTACGCACTTTGCGTGGACAGTTTTTCTATTTCGGGGGTAAAATTCTGAAAAACTAAACAGGGGATACGTAAAATAAAAGACATTGCAGATGTTGTTACCTTGATAGTGCTGTCATCACCGGCAGAGGCCAGCCATTTGCCGTCTGGACTGAAAGCAAGATACCTCACTGCTTGACTGTGACTCTGGAAGACACAGAGATAAACACCATAGTAGGATTGGCGCCATTTTGGTAACCTCATTATGTAAAACAAACATCCCGTTTAAATGCATTCCCTGGATACAAATAGATTTAGGGCATTAGGGCTAAATGTTAATGTGTAATAGTGTTCTGGCTTATTATGGTGTGGTCTGTATGTATGTGCGCAGACTCCACAGCCAAGAAACTGAAGGAGATTAAATCAATTTGAGGATCTTAAGTAACGTAAGTGGGCCTACGAATGCTCTGTGCTCTGAGGCGAACCAATACTCAATATCGAGTGTCTGCTGTTGTTTCACTCTCAGAAGAACATCCACCTGCACACAATGCTTGCTGTCTATCAACCACTATAGCTGTGAAGCCTGTATGTATGTATGTACAGTATGTATGTATGTATGTATGTCCAGCCTAGATCATCCAGCACCAGCCATGCTGGATTGACCATGCCAAGACATCAGAATGTTCACAACATCAACACCGTCACACAGACCTTGAACAATTACCCCATCAAAATAAATGATGTGTATAAATGATGTATATAAATGTATGTAAATGTATAAATGTATAGCAAGATTAGAGCTGTAAAATGTGATTTTCACAATGAAAGAGTGCAAATGTAGTCAAAGAAAAATATCACAACTACGACAACTACTTGCCCACACAACAACAGAATCTCTGAGGTATGTTCAGCTATTCATGTGATGGAATGGGATGAACACTAAATATGCACCAACTTAAAGGACATGGTGCTCATTATCATGAAATTCAATAATATTGATGTCTTCGTACCCAATTATACTGCCCGAGTCTACCAGGCCATTAAAGTTAAGCACGACATTAGATATGCGTCACAGTCAATGGCTTAAGTCTTCTTATGATCTTAAACTACATTCAACAGGTGGCCAGCACAGCTTAACAAGACCATCAACTACACTATTGTCTCACAGCAGAACCATCTAGAGCAATATACTGAAGTGTTTAACTTCCATTGTAACTACGATTCTAACACAACACAGATGCTGGCTTGGATGAAAATATCATCCCTTCAATAAGAAGTCAGACAGACAGTTGGTGTCTGGACGCATGCCACTCAGTAATCTGTAGGTTTAACATTGTGGCTGTCTGTCACTCACCAAAACAGCAAGCAAGTGACCAAATTAGCAGCAGGGCTAGTAGCCAACATGGAAAGATAAATACAACCAATATTAACCAGCAGCCATAGAGCTAAAGGTAAACTGCTTCCACTATATGCAATTTGAAAACAACACAAATCCTCGGTGTATCAGCACACAGAGAGCATACATGTCATTCACATGGACTCACACTTACTTTATATGTAAAGACGCACCCCTTTCTTCGCACATCCCAAACCTGGGAAGAAAAACAACAACAACAACAAAAGGTTCAAATGTGGGAAGCTGAGAAAAGTTTGCACACACGTACACAGTAGAACCATCTTTAATACAAACCTTGATATTTGTGTCCATAGAACCTGAGGCCAAGTATTGGCCGAACGGGTGGAAATCCAGGCTGGTAATATTAGCTTTATGTCCCGAAAGAGTCCGCAGGACTGAGACAAATAATAACAACAACAATGCTATTTTACACAACTGCCACAAACATTACAGACTGGTCCATAGCATTATATAGATTAGGAAGTGTTAATTAACGTATAGATAGAAACACTGAAATCAGACATACTTTTGGCAGCCTCCAAGTCCCAGACACGCAACGATCCTGACTGTGAGCCGGCCACGACCTGCTCCTCTGAACTGTTGAACTGGATGCACTCCACTGGGTTGTTGTGGCCAGTGAGACTCTAAAAAGAGCCACACAAACCCATGAGCAGCAAAAATGCATATATATATATATATATATATATGTATATACAATGCGTCAATGGCAGCTGTCAAATCGCCTTACCATAATACAGTTTGATTTCTTGACACCCCAAATGTTTACTTTGCAATCCTCCCCTCCAGTGGCGAGCAGGCGGCCTGAGCTCTTCCCCAGAGCCAAGCATGACACATGGCTGGAGTGGGCCACAAACTCATCTGCAAGTACACACACACCACGTCTTTCACTTCGTCAAACAGGCAAGCACCCAAACTACATACAACTCAGCGGCAGGTCAGGCAGGACTACCATCAAATACTCACGCAGTCTCCAAGAAGTCTTGGTGGTGTGTGCCACCGCCATGGTGGGTCACCCGGCGGTGCGTGTACACGTCTGCGTTTTAAGGTGAATTAAAGCTGACCCCGAACACGACTTACTGTTGTCTTCGTCGGGTTTGATCCGACATCCTAATAACATAACATCACAATAACATAACATCACAATAACATCAGGTCCTCACGGTCACATCCCGGAGAGGACTGCCGAGTTACAGGAGAAACACCCACCTCTCGTCAACACTAGAGACTTATCATGTACACTGTCACCAAAAAACAGACCTAATACAATATCACAAACAAGTCCACTCATTACTTAGTCGACTCATTACTTAGTCTACTCATTACTTAGTCGACTCATTACTCGGTCTAATTCGGCTGTCAAGTAGCCGAACTTCAGTTAGCCGACGCTATCTTACCAACTACAACAGCAATAGTCCGTAGCTCTTACTATTAGCCCTCCCGTCTATACGAGACAACAAGTACGTGTTTAAGTGTGCGTGTCTCTATGTGATGTATCGCCATTGGAACACACTGCTGGTTCATACTTCGATCCCAGCCAGTAGCTAGTGGAGTGAGTAGCTTGCTAGCCAGCTAGCCGTCGGCGTCCCTCCGCGTCGCGCAGACAGACGATGATGATCGCAGTGTGTTTCTAAAGTGTGTGTGTGTGTGACGGATTCCTTCACCTGGCAGCTCGTTTGTCTCCAGCGACCATCGACCATCACATCCTCGTGTCGGTGGCAGCTCGTCGGCACGTGTTGCTGTATGAAGACGTGTTGATGCTAGCTGTGTGTTGTGTTGTGTTGTGTTGTGTGCTGGATGGGAGACCACAACACTGCACTGCCCTGCCCCTTAGCAACTGCAGTCTCACGCGCGCGCACGCACACACGCACACCAGCGTCAAACATATTTATTAGAATGCAACAACTTGATAGTAATCCCCCCTTTGAAATAAATATCCCTCCCTCTCCCTATTTTCTACATTGTAATTATGAAAGAGTTTGGTTCATGAAGGTTTATTTTGAGACAGGTGTAAAATACTCTCTTTTGAAGACAGAGGCCCCTCCAGACCGTGGTGGGGCAGCACCAACACGTGATCAACATAATAACAAGACAGCGAAGAAGAAGAAGAAGAAACCCGGAAGTAAAGAAAACTTTCGTGAAGATACGTACGGATAAACACAAATATTCAGCTGTTTGGAGGCGTCAAAAAACAATAGACGTTTCCCGTGTCTGTTCAAACGGTACCGCGTATTGACAAAACAATGCGCGAATATTATAGTGAGCCTCTGTAGATACATTTTTACATTTTTTTTACAAAATACTAGAGCAAACGGCTATGGCATCCGTAGACGTGGAAGACGAGAGTATCCTGGCGTCGATATTCAAAGACAGCTTCCCGGACAACTGGCGCAACAATCCGGATTTCGCTGCTTACCTGTCCGAGCTGAGCTCCTTCGGCGTGGAGAAGTTAAACCGTGAGCCGGAGAGGCTGTCCGAGGAGCGGGCGCAGATCCTCCAGCAGACCCGGGAGCTCGCCTTCACCAACTACAAGACGTTCATCCGCACGGCCGACTGCACCGAGGAGATCTACAGGGACTTCGGGCGAATAGAGAGCAGTGTCTCCAAACTCCTGGACAAGTTGCCTAGTTTTGGGGAAAAATGCAGGTAGGTCAGTGATGCCTGGTGATGAGTCATCAACACCATGAGGTTTGACAACTCTTAACACTTGCATGTGACCACTGTACCATATCTACAATGCCATATCTCTCTTGATCTAGGGGGTTTATGAAAGAGGCAGAGCAGATTGGGGCCAGTCGGCGAATGAACAGCCTCACGTTGAATCGCCATACGGAGATCCTAGAGATCTTGGAGATCCCTCAGCTCATGGACACCTGCGTGCGAAACGGCTACTACGAGGAGGCCCTGGAGCTGGCAGCCTATGTCAAGAGACTGGAGAAGAAGCACTCCTCTCTGCCAGTCATCCAGGTGAGTTTCACCTATCACCACCGACTACCCAGGATCCTCTCTGATTCATATTTTGTTTGGGGGGGGGGGGCGAAGCAGCATCCATAAACTGCAGCATATTTGACACAAACCCTGAATCATTCATATGAGATTAAACGTATTCTTCCAGATTATTCAGGTCAAGAAATGTGGCCTGGATCAAAGTGATCTTGTTTAGAAGCCATTAGACAGCCATTATGTGGTGAATATACGGTATACTATATAGATAGATGAGGTATGTATTTATGTATTATTATTATGGTTGCAGTTACTCTGTGCACAAATGTCTATCTAGGTTCATGTCCGGCCATAAATACTAGTGTTCAAACCGAGACAGCCATTGCTGATACTATCGCTACTACAGATGTGCAAGAATATTGCAGGGATGTATTTCTCTCTTCTTTTCACCCAAGATGCTGCTGTCCATTTCCCCCAGGGTATTGTCCATGAAGTCCGCCAGTCATCCCAGCTCATGCTGAACCAGCTCTTGCAGCAGCTGCGCAGCAACTCCCAGCTCCCCGTCTGCCTCCGCATGATCGGCTACCTCCGGAGGATGGACGTGTTCACGGAGGCGGAGCTGCGCGTCAAGTTCCTCCAGGCCCGGGGCACCTGGCTGCGCTCCATCACCACCGCCATCCCCGCCGACGACCCCTACTTCCACATCACCAAGACCATCGAGGCATGCCGCGTCCACCTCTTTGACATCATCACCCAGTACCGCGCCATCTTCTCCGACGAGGACCCCCCTGCTCTCGCCCGGTGGTCAGGTCGTGAACGAGGGTGCCATCTTCCACGGCTGGGTGGTGCAGAAGGTCGCAGAGTTCTTGGAGACCTTGGAGCAGGACCTCCAGCGGGGGGTGGGCAGCCGCCTGGACTCCCTGCTGGGCCAGTGCATGTATTTTGGCCTCTCCTTCAGCAGGGTCGGGGCCGACTTCCGCGGGCAGCTGGCGCCCATGTTCCAGAGAGTGGCCGGAGAGACCTTCCGCCAGGCCGTCCAGGAGGCCGTGGACAAGTTCCAGGACGACATGAACCACTACACCCTCATATCTTTGCCCTCCATGCTGGGGGTGGCACCATCCCAGCCGTGATGCCCAGCACTCAGCCTGGCACCCTGCAGCCTCCCATGTCTCTGCTGGACTTTCAGCCCCTGGCCTGCTTCCTGAACCATATCCTGACCGCTTTTAATGACCTCCGACTGTGCTGCCCCATAGGACTGGCCCAGGATGTCAGCAAATACCTAGAGGATGGACTGATGATGGTAATGACTCAGGAAAAAAAGAACACAGTTGCAATAGTTTTTAAACATATCAAGCGTGATGTTCCCTGGCTTTGTTATTCAGGACATTCTACTTTTAATTATTTTGTAATTTAGTAATGCATTGGTGAGATGTTGTGTATCAGATTTCTGTTGGTTTACTCATAGCCATTATTCTGCTCAATCTTAGATGTCCCTGGGTCCCGTACAGAATAACTGTTGCTTTACACGCTCTCTCTTCCCCTCCTCGCTCTCTCTCTCTCTCTGTCTTCTCTGATCAGGTGACCAAGCTGATACCGGTGTTCCACAGGGCCGAGGAAGCAGCTTTCAGCAGCCGGGAGAGGGAGCTGTTTGTGCAGTTCTGTTGTGCGTATGCAGAAGACATGGTGCCCTTCCTGAACCGCTGTCTGCATGTCCTGTTCCCCCCCGCCCAGCTGGCCCAGATTCTGGGTAAATATTATGTCTTCTGAGTATGTTCTCCTGAGTAGCCATTCCTATTCAAGAGCTGTCTAATTCCAGCCATTTGACAGGATGGGATGCCCTTCTATTGTGTTATTCTGAGGAAAGGCTACATAAATAAGCCTCACTATGACACTGTAAAGACATTTATTTTCATTAAACACACAACCCTTTGCCCGTCTTCTAGGTGTGCCACCGACCCAAGTGCAAAAGTACGGCAGCCTGGGTTGTATTGACGTGGACGCCATCCTCGCACCTCTGGAGTTTGTGCTGCCCAAAAGAGAGACAGTGATGCCGGTGATGGACTTAAGCGATGAGCTCAGTAGTCTGAGCACCTCAGAGGCAATACAAGACACCGTCCAGGGAACTGCAGAAGAAACTCTGAACCCAGAAGGAGCCGATGAGCCGGCGAGCAACCCGCGCTCCACAGAGGAGCCCACACATTCTGAACCAGCAGCCAGTGACTCGGATAAGGATTTCTTCGACCCGGAGTTAGAGGCCATACTGAACGACCCGGGACCAGGGGGCCGTGATGAGGACACCAGCACAATGAATGACAATGAGGAAATCTCTTTTGAGTAATGGTCACCACTGGCTGTCCATATTGACTATGCTCTTGGAGATGGAAAGCAATGCATACTGAAAAAAAATGATTGGAGGCGTGATGATGTGTATGGAAATGTAGGTAGGCAAATTGTTTATTTATTGCGGTTTGGGGGCTCATTTTAAATCCTCTTGTGAATACTATTTCACAGATGAGATCATTGTAAATAAAATATTCTATGATCTTAATTTGACGAGTTGAAACTAACTTTGCCATACATACTGTACATGGATTATGTGCATACATGTGTGCAGACGGCGGGCATCTAGGACATCTTTTCATTTGTTTTCAATAAGTAAGAATGTAAGATTTGTACTGTCCCCCCCCCCCATGTCCAGGGCCGATTTTCTCTACACCCCTGCTCACCTGTCACTTTATTAGGTACTGTACCTGTTCAACTGCTTGTTAATGCAATCAATGCAATCTAATCAGCCAATCATCAAAGCAGCAACTCAAAGCATTTAGGCGTGTAGACATTGTCAAGAAGATCTGCTGCAGTTGAAACCGAGCATCGGAATGGGAAAGAAGGGTTATTTGAGTGGCTTTGAACGTGACATGGTTGTTGGTGCCAGATGGGCTGATCTGAGTATTTCAGAAACTGCTGATCGACTGGGATTTTTACGCACACAACCCTCTATCGGGTTTCCAGATAATGGTATGCAGAAGAGCATCTCTGAATGCACAACCCGTCGAACCTTGAAGCAGATAGACGCCCCTAGATGTACGAGTTGGCTCCTTATTCGCATTCTCCAGTGCACCTTCAATGGCCGCAATTCCATTATTTGGCCTGTAGATGGCATTATTCAGTGACTAGAATCTCTGTCCGGCACTGTAGAGGATCTTTATTTCCTAATCTAATTTAAAATTACTAATCTGTTCGAATGCTCTGTATTCAGAATAACAATATGAACATGTAAGTCAACAATTTCCCATAGACCTTCAATAGTATATATACTCACTCCCCACCATTGAGGCTGTCCAGCACAAGTGATGTTTCTCACCCCATCCATGGACTGTTTGAACTCCTCCCTGAAAGGCACCACAGGACCCTCCCAGACCAGCAGGTTCAGGAACACACCCCCCCCCCCCGGGCCATCCACCACTGCCTCCAGTGGACCCACCGGACACTCCCACCCCTACATACCTTCCTCCAGTTCACCCCGGATCGCCACACACCTTCCTTCAACATTTGTAGTAGACTCTTTTATATACTGTTCATAGTGTATTAATCATACAGGACAGTCCGTGGTGTATATGGTTATTATATCCCCCATTTACGATGCCTCAAACACCGCCAATTTCTTTGTCACTCACTCACTCTCTTCAGGTTGTGCATTGCTTTTTGTATTTGAGGAATACTTTATGCCATTTGCCAACTTGAATTTAATAAACATTCTTATATTATAACTATTTGTGGGTTTTTGCTTGAATATTGTGTTGAAGCCAGCCTCTGTCGCGTAAAGAACTCCTTCAACCTTTACTAGCTATTGATATGGTATTTTGATCATAGTTCCAATTTGATAGCTTAGTATGTTTTATGAGGCTTAATCCACTGTGCCCCGTTATTATTAGTTGGTGGTGGTATAATTAATTAATAATAGATTTTGTATTTTAATAATAATAATTTTCTATAATAATTTTGTCCGATTTTAAGGTGCTACTTCTTACCTACAAGATGCTGTATGGGTCCGCACCATCCTACCTGAAGGACCGTATTGTTCCCTATTGTTCTTCTCGGCGTTGGCCTTCTATCAATTCCAAAAGTTAATACAAAAATCTGCAGAAAACAGATTATTCTCGTATCTTGCACCCCAGTATGTGGACCAGTCTGCCACCTGTCTGCCACAGTGGCTGACGCGTCTCTCACCGCTGGGAGACCCGGGGCCTCCAGGACCTACCACTAATGGATCGTCAATTATAATATAGGCCTAACGTACATTCAATATTATTTATAGAAGAAACCCCACGAAAAAACGTATTTTCCAGGATATCCTGTGTAGGCCCATATCATCTTATGTATATAGTATGTATCTTTGCCATAGATGGAGGTGATTATGGGCCACTAGACCTCACGTCCCTCGCTTCCACCAGCAGGGCCAGAGCCGCTGGGTCTGGAGGATGAGGCTGCAGACGGATGAGGCAGGACCACCTCGACCCCGGAGACTGGCAGCGGGCAGCCATCCTTAAAGGTACGGTGGAGGGTTGGTGAATAAGACGTGGATCACGGCACTCAGCGGTCAATGTAGTCTCATCACACAGCAAAAATATTAGCAACTTTAGTCACAAGTAGTCCACTTTAGCTCTGCCTCTGTGTAAAGGTCTGGCTATAATAATAATAATAATAATATAAGAAGAAGAAGAAGAAGAAGAAGAAGAAGAAGAAGAAGAATTACAAAAATAATACTTACAAAAATAAATAAAATACATAATAATAATATTAACAACAATAATATTAATAATAATAATAATAATAGTAATACTAATAATAATGACAACAAATTAAATCACCAGCAAACATTACATAACAGTGTACACACTTATAATCTAGTGCACAGTACCTGAACTACAATACTACAAGTACAACTTCCATTGAACTATCCATTCATCACATCATCAATATTGTCCTTTTGTGAATGAACACAGTCAGTAGGAATACAGAGAGATACTTTATGGTGCACTAGCCTACCTAGTTAGCTTGGTAGTTAATATAGACCAGAGCTTACCCCCCCCCCCCCCCCCCTCTCTCTCTCTCTCTCTCTCTCTCTCTAGTTAGTGGTATACCGGTATCCTTGTAGTTGGTCAATGTATATTCTTTCTCTATATCCTAGTAGTTAGTCTATCTACAGCCAAATACTAACCTCCCTCTTTCTCCCGACAGACACCCAGGCGATGCACACCAGGCAACTGGTCCTAGACCAGCGCGGCTCCCAGCCTTCCACCTCCTGAGCGGTGGAGCTCCCTGGGGCCCTTGGGTACCAGCGGGTGGTGCCCGCCTGGGACAGTGTGCTAGTATAGGACTACCCCTCCAACCTAACCTTTATTTTTGTTCTATGCTTCGCCCACACAGTTTGTGGTCGATCCTCGTCGATCCAGATGTCAATATGTTTATGCCAAAGTATTGGACCTTACCTGCGCACCGGTGAACGTGTGTGGCGCATGAGCTCTCCCTCCTCTACGGCCTTCTTCATGCAGATCCACATGATCAACTTCCCCTGGGAGCTGCTGCTGCTCACTGGTCAGTAGAGCTGTAAAACATGCATTCATTACATTGTGTTGACGATGGTATTGTAAAGACAATATAACAGTAACAATTTCAACTTGCTGTGCAGCGAGTTCACTCATTGATGTGCCTCATGAGATGAACACATCTCCAACTCTAACATTCACACACACACACACACACACACACACACACACTTGTGGATGACTTTATATCCATTGAGAACAATTGCAATCCCTCATGAGATACAAAGTAGTCAAAGATACAATACAATACCAATCTATAATGTACAGTATATACAGCGAGAAGTACTAAACGAACACGTCTCGCTCTCTCTCTCTCTCGTTCTCCCTCACAGGTGCCCTGGACCGCCCGCTCTGTCTTTGTGCTCCACGACTGCCTCTATGTCGCCAGCAGCCATGACATCGCCGAGCCACTGAGGGACACCAGCACTGAATGATATATGAATCATATTGATATATGATAATGATAATGATATATGAATCAGATTACTGGGTCACAGTCTAGAAAAGATCATCTCGAACACTATGTTGGCACTGCTCTTCACCAGTTTAGACCCTACCTCACATCAATCATCAGCCACTATTTTCACAGGCTGTGTTCTCAGCAGGCCAAACTCCTGTTCACTGCTGTTGACCCCATACACTCGCTTTACTAGCCCCATAGCTACAGCTGCTGGTCTACTGAGTAGGTTATTCACGTTCTCCCCTCTAGTAACATGGAGCCTGAATGTGTACTTTTTGCCCTTGTAGCTGGTCTGAGTTAAAAACTGCCCTAAACAGTTCAATCCACCCCCTGGACCACTTCGTACTTTCGAGGCAATCTGTCGATGTTCAATGTGACTGGTTGAAGCATGCTCGTTCATGAATAATGTTGCATCTTGGGATGAAGTATGCATCAAATTTTGCCAATAGGATGTCATAATCCGATTCATCCCCCATCCCCTTCTGTGTAAGTCAAAGAGCTATCCATGACAAAAGCTGGTGGTGGTATAATGGTGTGGGGGATACTTTCTCGGCACACTGTACCTCTTGGTACCAATTGAGCATCGTTTAAACCAAGCCACAGCCTCCCTGAGTAGGCTATTGCTGCTGACCATGTCCACCCCTTTATGACCACAGTGTACCCATCTTATGATGGATAACATGTCACCATGTCACAAAGCTCGAATCATCTCAAACTGGTTTCTTGAACATGACAATAAGGTCACTGTACTCAAATGGCGTCCAGTCACCAGATCTCAATCCAATAGAGCACCTTTGGGGAGTAGGCCCTAATGGAATGGGTGATTCGCATCATGGATGTTGCAGCCAACGAATCTAATAAAGTGGCCGGTGACTACATCGAATGTTTTGTACTTATTTATATTATTTCTACTTTGAATAAACAGGATTATTACATTTTAACAATGCATGTCCTTGGACTACTTTTTTAATCAATGCCCCTAGAGTACTGAACAATGCCATTGTTCAAAGGTCTAGAAATCAATTGATGTAGTACATCATTGTTGTATCAATGATGTACTACGAGTCTGTATCAAGTCTAAAATCTAATTGAGTGTCCACTACTGTCGTTTACTGTACTAGATGTGAATATAATAAGTGGGTTTTTTGGCACCATCTAGTGACAACATTTAAACGCATCATGTCTCCGCAAGAAGTATTTTTTTCACAGCAGATATCAACCTAGGTATGTCAGTGGATACATGCATATTACAAATTATATTACTTATTGCAAAAAGCGTCCAAAAGATGGTTTTATTACATTTTAAGTGCTTAAAAAACAATATGGCATAAATTAGTTTGTACCACAAGCAATCTCATACCGGTATATACACATTGATCCGCATCAATTTACTATGGAAGAACACATAAACTACAGCTTAATGAATGATGCTGGTTGTGCATGTAGAAAAAAAATGTGTAGACAGAGCTTATGTAATGTTCCAAAAGTATAAGGCAAGGCGATGTTAAGTGTCTATTAGGATTTTAAAAGACAAACTGCGCAAGGGACATGGCTGGCCGGCAATACCTATGTATTATGATGACAACTTTACCGCATACAAACCATTCAAATGCCCCAAAACTGAAAACCAAAAGAATCAGTCAAATTCCCTTAGAATGAAGCAAATGAAACCTCCTCACTCATTAATCACCGCTCTGTTGTCAGTTTTGTATGATATTGACAAAAAATAAAGATGAACATACATTAATGAAAAATACAATCAAAACAAAATTATTGGGGAAAACCCTCCCTCCATTTAGACCGAGCATCCATACATATGTAGAAACACACAGGCAGCCCCCTGCGGTCAGGTCAGGATGTCAGATGTAGTAGATGATCTCAGGGATCTGGCCGTCCTCCACCGAAGTGCCGTTGTTGTTTCCCGGCGAGCTGAAGAAGAAGAAGGTGGTCTTGGTGCCCGGCCCCGACTCCTGGCTGACCTTCTTCAGACCCTTGGTACCGTAGTGGGAGTCCGGACCCTGGGGGGGGGGGGCAGGGGGAGTTGTGGGGGGTGGGATGGGGTAAAGGCATGCATTGGAGTCGCCACAGATTGCCATGTCGTTAAAATTAATTCTGATTGGAAGATGACAATTCAGACACACATCACGCAAGATGACATTAAATACATTTCTAAATACGCATTACTATGAAAGTTCCTAACACTTTTATTCTTAATAATAATTACAATATTAATTCCAGCACTTCATTGGATGATCCATTGGTCCGGAGGGATATAAACAACCGATTCAATGAATAATTATTTCATAATATTTATGATCATAAGTTCATGATCATTCGTAGTCAACAATGGGTGGGGCAGCCGTGGAACAACCTTCAGGGTGGCGCAGGCGGTGTAGCTGACGTTGGGCAAGATCTCCACCGGCTCTTTGAACATGACCCTGAAGGTGGTGGCCGTGCCGTCGCAGCTGAAGCCTGTGTCGTTCTGACCCAGAGTCTGGCTTTTGTCGCTCTCAATTATCTAAAAAAAAAGGGAAAACTATATTAATTTGTGTTTACAAATGTTTACAAGTTGTCTGTTGTTGTCGCCGTTGTCGTTCAGGTATATTTCTTCGCGATGGATCGTTGTTTATGTGGATGTTTACCTGAATGTTGACCTGATAGTCGTTTGGCCCATGTATTGACCCGTACAGTCCAAACCCAACTACTGATATTCTTCTATTAACATTAAATCTGGAGAGAGAAATTCAAATATGTAGTTAGTATTGTTTATTCATACAATAGATTCATTTCTATGAATTTGTCACATTTGAATTATCGGATGAAATAAAACTTCCAAGAATATGTTAAAATTACGTAATTAACTAAATCTCACTCAATTTGAAAGACAGCATTCTAGGTCTCAAGTGGCATGCAGGATAAGCATTATTGCATTAATGCATTATTAGCAGGCGTTCTATCTCACCTAATTCGGTCGCTGGTTCCACTGTAGCCCCATCGACTCTCAACCTGCTGGAACCTACTAATACTGCACTCCTTTCCCCTGAGACTGCAGCGGGGCCTGTCAATGTACTCAACCCGCGGTTTGGGGTTTACTGTAAAGTGTAAAAACAGATTTACCACCTCCCGATCGAACAATATTCCAGACTGGGCAGGCCCTGTTGCACAAGAAAGAATATCAAACTGGTTTCCGTGAGGAAGTTCACATCAGGTTTATAAAATGCAACACAAAAAAAATCTAAACACACAGCAACAACAAACACTCCAATCAGAACAAGATGACTGCTCTCTCACAAACAAACAACAATCCAACCAGAGGAAAGGCACTGTTCAATTGTGAAATGGGGAGGAGGTCAATGCAGTAGTTCCTTTTGATTGGCCAAAGTAAATACACACATTCTAACCAGAAAAAAAGTGTTTGGCATCATTCCTATGGTTGGATTGGATTTCTGTGATTTAAATCATCCACACCATCAATAGATGAGAATAGTTTTAATATGAAATAAATAATTGAATAAAAATTTTGACATAATAAAAAGAAAAATGTATTTGCTTACCTGCCGCAAATTCCTCTACAGTCATGAGGGGGAAGCGGATGAGCGTGAGCGCTTTGCCCAGAACCTTCTGCTTGTTCTCCGCCGTGAGGGGCATCTGCTGCCTGAAGCACTCTGCGTCCGCCCAGCGCACCACCGCTCCAAACAGACGGCTCTCCCTGATGCCCAGCGTGTCTCTCTCCAGCACAGCGCACAGGGTGTCTGTGGACGCACAAAACAATCACCCACATTGTCGTCATCGTCTGGGAATCGCACAGGATTTGAGATGATGCTGATGATGATGGTAGTGGTGGTCGGTTTATCCTTCTCTCGTCATCTCACGTACGCGTTGTGATTAAAACGTCAGCCATAAACAGCTCGTCCCCCAAAAAAATTCTAAACAAACATGCCGCAATTAAACCACGAGAGAAGTCTAAACCAGGCTCCACAGTGTTGCGGTGGTGGTGGTGGTGACCACTGACTGACACATACCTAGGTCGATATCTGTAAAGCCCTCTGCATTAATGGCGTCTGCCGTGCTTTTGTCTATGGTGTCCAAGCAGAGACTGGCGAGCTGCGGCTCGTCAAACAGCCTGGCCTGTGAGGATTGAAGATTCAAGAGTGTGAAAGACAAAATGTAAAAACCACAAAACCACTGCATATTCCCAATGAACTCCACCTGAATCTGAAATGAAGGGCCAACTTAATGTCGTCCTTTTGTTTATAGCATTTGAATGCCATTCATAGTCATTCTGAGCGTGGAATAGCATGACATTTATGTGTGACGAATTCATGTCATTGCTCATATTACTTCACTTAGATGCAAATACACCAACAGATGAAATAAGCCAAAAATATAGAAGTACATCTGTATAAAACCCATGTTGTCATGATGATTAGACCATTATGATCTGCATGTGATGGTATTTTGGTCATAAGTAACAGGAGGCTATATTGTCTGACCACATGTTTGGCTGTACACAGATGGAGAGATGGGGTCGTGTCCCACCTGAGTGAGCAGCATGAACGCGTTGTCAGCTCTGAGGTGCTTGGTGAGGAACTCGACGCAGTGGCCCTCCAGCGCCGGCACCGCGTACTTCTTCGCGGTGTACAGAGTGGTCATCACCGTCTCGGGGCCGATCTGGATCTCGTCGGAATACAGGAACCTTGACGGGTTAAAGACACGACATGATCCAGAACGCAGGACAGTGCGTTTCGATGTACCGACTGTATCACACTTGTGAACGATCCACAAGCCACTGAATGTAGAAACACTCCATTCAAATAACGTGTGGCATATTTTTTTTAGCAACAAAACCAAACTTCGGGGCGGTGATCAGTCATTACGGTAATCGGTCATTACGGTAATGCCACCCAGGGCTAACCTGAGCAAGGACAGGAACGCGGCGGGCTCCACATCTGGCAGCTCGATCTCCGCTGACGTCGTCGCCATCCCGCCGTTGAACATGGCGTCAAACACCGCGCTGCCGGCCGCCAGGACGAACTTGTGCGCGGGTATCCGCTGGGCCTGTCTGCCTTTACCCACCACGAACCTCACGTCACTCAGCAGCTCGTTGTTGAACAGGAAGGCGAAGCGCTCCTTCAGAGAGCTCTTGGTGGCCTGCCAGTTGTACATGGGCTCCCGGTGGAGGCCCCCCCCGCCGCCGCCGCTGCCGCTGCTGCCGCCGCTGCCGCTGCCGCCGCCGCCGCGAGGGGGACGGGGTGGCCGGAGGCAGACGCCGCGGAAACGTTCGCCGCCACTGCCGCCGCGTTCATCACCGCGCCAGACTGCGCGAAATTGGACGCCTGCCCTTCGAGATTAGGCGCTACCGGACCGCCGCCGCCGCCGCCCGTCGCCATTCTGAACCACCGACCGCTGCTTGGTTCTTATTAGTCTTGGTGATCAGTAATCGCACACATTGTTGTTATTGTTGTTATTATTATTATTATTATTATTATTGTCCACGTTATTCTAGGTGGACTCCAGGTGAAGCATCGTCGCTGTGTTTACTTGCTAGCTCCTAGAAGTGACGCACACACACTCCTCTTCTTTGTTGGTCCTACTCTTAGAGGTGTAATGTCGCCGCCTGCTGGTGGAGAATGGTGCGGCGTGACCCACTGCATTCCTACATAACATCTACATGAGATAAGATAAGATAAGATGGAACTTTATTGATCCCGAAGGAAATTCTTGTGCCAGGTTGCATAGCAATAGAATAAAAACAATAGAGAAATAAACAGTAGAATAATATAATGTCTGTAAGAAATAATGTAACAGATGTACAAATTTACAGTAAGTCTAGAGAAGTATAGAAATATAGGTAAGATAAGATATTCAGTCAGCAAAAACAATTGGGCAATAATTGAAGTGTAATAAAAGGGTAATAATAGTAATAATGGTAAGAGGAAGTACTGCACATGATATAAATAATATTAAGAATATTGCACAGAGTGATGAAAGGTAATGTAGCATGGTAATATTGTGTGTATGTATTAATGTATTAAACTGTAAAATTAAACTGTAAAAATCACAATCTGTATGTTTCCCCCCATTTAATTTCCTCCTCCTGTATTTCATATGGGAGTTCATCTGCTCCGTTCACGCTGTTTTTTTTTTTCTGATTTCTTTTTTCATTCATTCAAATTACAGTGCAAATGTCATGCCAATCATTACCCTCATTTTTTTTTGAACGCATGATATATTGAGATTAAACTTGTTTGTTTGTAACTCGTCTCCCATCCACCAATAAGCGACCGCAACAAGTGACAATGTGCAATTCGTGCAATAATAGTGTGTGAGGCGCAGAGAGAGAGAGGGGGGGCGGGAGAGACGGTTGAGGGGCACATCACAGGAGCAGACAAGCGGGCAAAGCACGTGTTTATCAAACGTCTCCCTGGAATTGGCGCCATTGGCATTGATGATCATGTAAGTGTGAGATATACTATTGTTGTGATCGAACAAGATGTAGGCCTATTGAATTAAGATCCTCGCAGTAAACTGAAGAAAAAAACTTATCATGCATTCAATTCAACACAGTCGCTGCTGATCATGAACGTGTCTGCCGGGACCGGCGTGTTTCTCCTGTCCCTGATGTCCATACCCATCTCCTATTTGTTTAATTCACTCATGTATAAGGGCAGGTACGTTCTTGTGTTTAAAGAGTTTAATTTAATTAATTTACAGTGAAAACCATTGAGGACATTCAATATGAACCGACCCAATGGTTACGTGTTATACATTTTACTTCTCTAAGCAGTGAAGCGATCTTCTTTGCGGGCTGTACGACGGCGCTCATCCTTGCGATTTCGGCGCGATTCTTGCTGAAGAAGAAGACCCCCGCAGACCCACTTTTCTACGGTGAGACTCCCAAACCTGTTGCATTATCAGTCTTGATGAAATATAAACCCATGTGAGCCTATTTACGACATACAGTTCCCGTGTACCTGCATTTTTGCACACACACACACACACTCTTTTTTTGCAGTCTACGCCGTGTGCGCGTTCCTGAGCGTGGTGAACCTGATCATTGGGCTGGAGCAGGACAACATCATCGACGGTTTCATGACTTTCTATCTGAAGGAGGCAAGCTTGATGTCTGTTGTAAACGAATATATGTCCATGTTATAGTAGAGCGTGTAAAACACCCGTTTTCACTTTTTTTTTATTATTCAACTCCTTATTATTCTTTTATTATTCAACTCCTCTCCCAGGCAGAACCTCACATTAACACGGCGCATGGTCACATGATCTCCTACTGGGATGGCTGTGTGCACTATCTCATATATTTGCTCATGGTTGCTGCTATTACTTGGGGGTAATTATAGTAAATCTATATCTATCTATCTGTCTATCTGTCTGTCTGTGTTTGTATATTGGCTTCTCTCTCTCTCTTTCTCTCTGTCTGTCTGTCTGTCTCCCTCTCACCTCTCTCTAACAGTATTGTGTTGTGTTTACAGGGGCAGCTACAGAGTGATCGGGCTGTACTGGGTGGGGTCCTTTCTCATGCGTGTCATAGTCTACATACTTGGGAATGCTCTGGGTAGGTTCCAAAATAATTGGACGGATTTAGATCACGTCATAGAAGTATTTGCATTCACACACACACACACACACACACACACACACACACACACACACACACACACACACACACACAACACACTCACTTTCTCTCACGACCAAGTAGGGTTTGTTCTTACAACAAGGAATACCTCAACCTCAATACCTCAACACCTGATCAATTTAGGTACTTTAGTGCATATTTTTGAACCCAGTAATGTGTTATCATGTTAATTGACGTTCTTCCATCATGTTATGTTCTGTTCTGTTATGTTCCAGCATGTTATGTTCTGTTATGTTATGTAATGTATTATACATAAGATTTTCAGCCTGGTTTTATTTTCCATCTTTTCCACAGGGAAATATGGAACCCATGTGGGTCCTTTGTTCTTCTTGCACATATCCTATGTGGTGGTGTGTGTTTGGGGCCTGCTTCCGGATCTTCAGACAGCCCTCTACACTGGAGAGCCAAGTCAAAGTAAGCAGAAAAAGTCCACAAACTATTCCAAAGTCATCCGCTGTCAAAAGGTCATGTTACTGTAAAACAGCACATACTCAGATATGTTATTTATACAACAAAGCTATGTATGCTGTACGGTTTTGACCACTGACTTTTTGCGTTGACTTTGCAAGAACATCCAGCTGGTTCAGGGACAGAGTGTTCTCCAGAGGCCCCTAGACATTGTATTTATCATCTACCTCGTCCTTGCAACGGCTTTCTGTATCTTCAGAGGACTGGTAAGCATGGATTGGTAATGACTATATATTAATAATTAATTTACTCTTCTCATTAATATGGTGCAATACATATCAATGAAATGTTATGCTTTGCATATGAGGTTGTGCTGGACTGTTCCAGCGAATGGTGTAAAGAGTACGCTCAGAAATATGAGCCCTACCTGAAAGACCCTTCGGCCTATCCTAAAATACAGGTAACCAAACTGAATGATTATTATTATTATTATTATTATTATTATTATTATTATTAGTATTATCAATAATTATAATACTATATTTTAGTACACCATTACCATACCATTTTGGTGGTATTGCTTTGTTCTGTCCCATTAAAAGTCTCAGGTCAGGGCTCTGTGTCTTTGCTTGCCAGATGCTCGTGGGCATGCTGTACTCTGGGCCGTATTACATCATGGCTCTCTATGGGCTGGTGGTCCCTGGGTGTGAATGGATGCCAGACCTCACCCTCGTCCACTCGGGGGCTCTCGCACAAGTGAGTACAATTAATCATACATTTAAAAATATCCAAAAATACTTACCCTCGGCAACGTTATTATGCAACGGTGGATGCTATGGATGTGTGTGTCCCCTGTGGTGAAACTACCATGTTCTGAAGATGGACAACTAAAAGTGAATTTTAGATGTTCTTATTGTATTGCTTCATGCAGGCTATATAAACGTGGGAGAACCCTGTAAAAATATGACTAAATTTAGAAAAGGAAAATATAGGCTACTTTGGCACAAAAGTAGCCAAACAAAATGGTTTTCACATTGAGAACACTCACCCTCTGTCCACTCACATGAATCCCAATGAGTTTGGTTGTTTACGTGACGATCTACATCCCTTGTCAGGCATGTTGATCGGTTGTTTTTCGTGAACTGCTGGACTGGTGCGTTGCTTTAAATGTTGCCTGCTGCAAGGAAATGTGGGACCGCCATTATCTCCTTTCCTCCTTTCCTAAAGGATGGTCCAGTGTAACCCTTATATGCTGAAGGAGATAAGGAAGGAAGCATTGAAGCACCTTTCCTTAGCATTTATAGAATTCGACCAATTCTTATCATGGGTGCCACTCACTCAGTTAGGAACCTTCCTAAGCACAAAAGACTGTCCTATCCAACCACAGCCTGAGACTGGATGAATCTGCACACATGTGGTGCATTGGGTGATCAAGTGACACAGGATAAACATCAGCCCATCACCCAGCAGAGCTACTGAGGTGGTGTGTGGCTGTAGTTCCAGCCACAAACCACCTTAAGTAGCTTTGCTGGGGTCCCTCCCATGACCAAAAAGCCTGTACGATGAGGCAAGTTCACTCTCACTATTCCACACAGAGGTCCAACGGATCTTCTAGGAATGGGGTTTTCATTTCAGGATATCCCAAGGGCATTGATTGGTCAGTAGTTGATGCTTTTATACGTGTTGATCTGTTATCTCGAACATAACCTGTTCCGGAGCAGGTTAGGTGTTCAGCGTAAGTTACCTCGCTAACCCCAAATCCTGCCTCTTAGTACAGGCCTCTGGGCAGAGGTAGGTGTTGTCAGAACAGTTTACTGTTGGCAAGTGTTGGCAAGATGTTACAGCCAGAGCACTTTAAGTGCAGATCACTTAAAAATACAGTATTTAATAAACTGCAGACACCGTTCTTCAGAGGATTACTGTTCTCGCGGACAACTCTTGACTGTCTCATGATGATATTATCTTGAATTGTTGTGGATTTACCAATACTTTGACATTCGTAAGAGAGGGATCAGGAAGACCGAAGTTTGAAAGTTAAAGACTTTATTGTCACTGCCAATAGTAACACAAAGCCTGAGTCAAATCTGCAGAGAAGACTGCCCCACCCTTCTCAGGCTCTGTCTTTAAACCCAGTCTTACACATAATCTGCTATACATTCCAAACCCTTTTACTGATACCGTGATAGAATACCATATACGTAGATTCTCAGGAACAGAGTACCTTGTTCAGTTTGGCTCATGTCCATCTTTGGACATTCAGTCTACACAAAGAGCCTTCAATGTAACCATATTGGGAGCAAAGAGCCTTCAATATGAACATGTGTGTCCCTCTAGTTATTCTCTGTATTTCTCCACACTTAATTCACACACACAGCATATTGGCAAGATATTCTTAAGAATGTACTGGTAAATATCTCCCATAGAATGTAAAAGGTGAGGGTCATCGCAGGGATTCCACCCTGCCTCAGATAAAATGCAAACATTAGCTTTCGTGCTGGAATTCCAGGCTCACCATGAGGACAAAGGCAGTGGCTGACTTCAGACCAGGAGGTATGGTGGTATTGATTTAAATGTCAGCTGTGTGGCGCAGATATAAATAGACAGGCTGGCGCTCTGGCAACTATTGTCGCTATGATATTGCACTTGCGCTCTGTTTTTCTCTGTATCAAGAGGAGAACAGGTTTGAACATGACACGTAGAAACACACAAGGCCAAGATCAGGCAATCCAGCAACTGACAGCGCATTCCACAATCTAGTGCCAGGAGACGCCCAAAACTGGCAAACCTGAGCTGAAATGTTTAGCTTAGTGCTTTATGCTATTATGCTTTATGCTTTTATTCAAACACTATTTAGTTACTATTTGGCACACACTTTTATCCAAAGCGACTTACAGAGAATTCAGATTCATGGTATCCTTGAACAAAATGCCTCACCCCTTACCTGGTTCTAGCTGATGACATCGGGCATCGAACCCAGTACCTTTCTGCTGGGAAGTCCCAACCACTATCCGCTATCCGCTATCCTGCCCCCACTCCCACTTATTCCTTTTTAATGTTGGTTCCCTTGAACTTATCGTCATGGTTACCTTTTCACAGGCTCAGTTCGCTCACATCGGCGCGTCTCTCCACACGCGGACGCCCTTCTCCTACCGCGTGCCTGCTACCAGCCAGCTCGTCTTCCTGCTGCTCAACCTGCTGTACGGCCTGCTGCCACAGGCCCTGTGCTACCGCTGTACCGCCCGGCCAGAGCTCTTCCTCAGCCCCAACGCACACAAGAAGACACTGTGAAAAATAATGTGTGTGTTTAAGGTTTGTCAGTTAAGATTCAACTGTAGTCAGTGTTGTAATGTAACGAAGTACAAATACTTCATTACTGTACTTAAGTAGAATTTTCACGTATCTGTACTTTACTTCGTTATTTATATTTCTGGCAACTTTCACTTTTACTCCACTACATTTCCGAAATAAAATGTATACTTTTACTCCGATACATTTCTCCTAAGCATCTTCGTTACTCGTTACTACAAAATAAAATCATTAGAAATGTGTTAAGACTGCAGGTTTGGCGAATCACGCGCGAAACCAACCAGACGCGCAAACACACACACACACACACACACACACACACACACACACACACACACACACACACACACACACACACACTCACTTTCTCTCACGACCAAGTAGGGTTTGTTCTTTACAACAAGAATACCTCAACCTCAATACCTCAACACCTGATCAATTTAGGTACTTTAGTGCATATTTTGAACCCAGTAATGTGTTATCATGTTAATTGACGTTCTTCCATCATGTTATGTTCTGTTCTGTTATGTTCCAGCATGTTATGTTCTGTTATTTTATGTAATGTATTATACATAACATTTTCAGCCTGGTTTTATTTTCCATCTTTTCCACAGGGAAATATGGAACCCATGTGGGTCCTTTGTTCTTCTTGCACATATCCTATGTGGTGGTGTGTGTTTGGGCCTGCTTCCGGATCTTCAGACAGCCCTCTACACTGGAGAGCCAAGTCAAAGTAAGCAGAAAAAGTCCACAAACTATTCCAAAGTCATCCGCTGTCAAAAGGTCATGTTACTGTAAAACAGCACATACTCAGATATGTTATTTATACAACAAAGCTATGTATGCTGTACGGTTTTGACCACTGACTTTTTGCGTTGACTTTGCAAGAACATCCAGCTGGTTCAGGGACAGAGTGTTCTCCAGAGGCCCCTAGACATTGTATTTATCATCTACCTCGTCCTTGCAACGGCTTTCTGTATCTTCAGAGGACTGGTAAGCATGGATGGTAATGACTATATATTAATAATTAATTTACTCTTCTCATTAATATGGTGCAATACATATCAATGAAATGTTATGCTTTGCATATGAGGTTGTGCTGGACTGTTCCAGCGAATGGTGTAAAGAGTACGCTCAGAAATATGAGCCCTACCTGAAAGACCCTTCGGCCTATCCTAAAATACAGGTAACCAATCTGAATGATTATTATTATTATTAGTAGTAGTAGTAGTATTATCAATAATTATAATACTATATTTTAGTACACCATTACCATACCATTTTGGTGGTATTGCTTTGTTCTGTCCCATTAAAAGTCTCAGGTCAGGGCTCTGTGTCTTTGCTTGCCAGATGCTCGTGGGCATGCTGTACTCTGGGCCGTATTACATCATGGCTCTCTATGGGCTGGTGGTCCCTGGGTGTGAATGGATGCCAGACCTCACCCTCGTCCACTCGGGGGCTCTCGCACAAGTGAGTACAATTAATCATACATTTAAAAATATCCAAAAATACTTACCCTCGGCAACGTTATTATGCAACGGTGGATGCTATGGATGTGTGTGTCCCCTGTGGTGAAACTACCATGTTCTGAAGATGGACAACTAAAAGTGAATTTTAGATGTTCTTATTGTATTGCTTCATGCAGGCTATATAAACGTGGAGAACCCTGTAAAAAATATGACTAAATTTAGAAAAGGAAAATATAGGCTACTTTGACACAAAAGTAGCCAAACAAAATGGTTTTCACATTGAGAACACTCACCCTCCTGTCCACTCACATGAATCCCAATGAGTTTGGTTGTTTACGTGACGATCTACATCCCTTGTCAGGCATGTTGATCGGTTGTTTTCGTGAACGGCTGACTGGTGCGTTGCTTTAAATGTTGCTGCTGCAAGGAAATGTGGGACCGCCATTATCTCCTTTCCTCCTTTCCTAAAGGATGGTCCAGTGTACCCTTATATGCTGAAGGAGATAAGGAAGGAAGCATTGAAGCACCTTTCCTTAGCATTTATAGAATTCGACCAATTCTTATCATGGGTGCCACTCACTCAGTTAGGAACCTTCCTAAGCACAAAAGACTGTCCTATCCAACCACAGCCTGAGACTGGATGAATCTGCACACATGTGGTGCATTGGGTGATCAAGTGACACAGGATAAACCAGCCATCACCCAGCAGAGCTACTGAGGTGGTGTGTGGCTGTAGTTCCAGCCACAAACCACCTAAGTAGCTTTGCTGGGTCCCTCCCATGACCAAAAACCTGTACGATGAGGCAAGTTCACTCTCACTATTCCACACAGAGGTCCAACGGATCTTCTAGGAATGGGGTTTTCATTTCAGGATATCCCAAGGGCATTGATTGGTCAGTAGTTGATGCTTTTATACGTGTTGATCTGTTATCTCGAACATAACCTGTTCCGGAGCAGGTTAGGTGTTCAGCGTAAGTTACCTCGCTAACCCCAAATCCTGCCTCTTAGTACAGGCCTCTGGGCAGAGGTAGGTGTTGTCAGAACAGTTTACTGTTGGCAAGTGTTGGCAAGATGTTACAGCCAGAGCACTTTAACATCATCATCTCTCAGGACGAGGATATCTTTTACCTGTGTTTTGTGCAAGTTTTGTGCAACCCAAACCACTCAGATATTGTTGAATTGTCCTGCTGGGAAAATGTAGATTTTGTTTCCCCCTCTGGTAAATATAATCTTAACCTGCTGGTGAAAACAGATATGCGTGGTTGCGTGCTACACTCTTTTCACCAGCCGTATGTTTGCACCATTTGTAGGAGGCTGTTCAGAAAATGTTGGATCAAGCCGAGAGTCAGGTACGTTCACATATGTCCACAACACCTTTTGTTGTTGGTGGTTGAGACGGTCATGGTCCTAAAGCTGCTTGGCAGTGAATACAATGATAGTTGCTGCTGGTAGACCCATGCTCCGTCTCTGTTGGTTGTGTTTTGTAGCTTAGTAAACCGGGGCCGTGGATGAATCCTGAGGCCCCGAACTCGGGGAACTCTGAGAACTACGGCACCGAGCGAGATGTGCAGAACTGTCCGTTTTTCCTCAAGACGGGGGCGTGTCGATTTGGAGACAGGTCCGCTGCGTTTTCACAATGAAACAATCAATCCTATGTCCTTGTGACTTAAGACCTTGTGATTGACTAATATTGCCTTGTTGTTTTACACATGCTGTGGTCTTCCCACGGACACAGGTGTTCGCGGAAGCACGTCTACCCTGCGTCCAGCTCCACCCTGATGATCCGCAGCATGTTTGTGACGTTTGGCATGGACCAGTGTCACCGTGACGACTACGACACGGACGCCTCACTGGAGCACAGCGAGGAGGAGCTGTACGAGAACTTCCTGGAGTTCTACCACGACGTCCTGCCGGAGTTCCAGGGCCTCGGCAAGGTGGTGCAGTTCAAGGTGTGTGAGGGCTCTTTGACATTTTTTTTCTTTCTCCAATTTTGATTCTTTGATTTGTTCTCGGTCTCACTTGTTGCTTTGGAGAAACGAACCAAATGTACATTTTATTTTACACGATTGTTTCAATATACTATCACATGTAAACAAAACTAAAATGATTTGTATTTCCCATTGTTATATTTGAGACTGTTTAGGGAAGTTATTTTTTTTGTTGTAGGTCAGCTGCAACTTTGAACCACATTTAAGAGGAAACGTCTACGTCCAATTTGACACGTAAGACAGGCCAAACCTACAGGACAAAACACCATCAGTTTTTTGGGGGGGGGGCATAGTATTCTCTAAGTGTGTGTGGTGTGTGTGTTCTGTCTGTGGTGGATCCAGGGAGGACCAGTGTATGGAGGCCTACCAGAAGTTCAACGGGAGGTGGTACGCGGGCAAGCAGCTCTACTGTGAGCTGTGCCCGGTCACACGCTGGAAGAACGCTATATGTGGTGAGTCTCATGGAGTCTGAACAACAGATCAATAGAATCATGTCAGAGGCGCAATTGCCGTGGTGGCTGGCGATGTGATTCCTGTTCGGACAGCTGAATATGCTGTGATGCTATTCATTATATTCATGTACAAGAATGAAGAACCACAATTCTATGATATGTCATGTATGTTTGCATGCGTAGTAAGTCTTGTAAGTATTGTGCAAGCAATTATGTGCTTAGAAATGCCAATTCTAATAAAATAACATGGCATAAGGCAGTTATGTTATGCTTATGATGGAGATGTATAATTTAGCTTCATATAATCAGTGTGTTTTGTTTTATTTGTTTTATTTTTTTCTCTCAGGGCTTTTTAACAAGCTCAAGTGCCCAAAGGGGAAACACTGCAACTTCCTGCACGTGTTCCGCAACCCAGGCAACGAGTTCTGGGAGGCAGATCGAGACATGTCTCCCGACGCACCAGAGACGGCTCCTGGCGAGGGGGGTGGCACTCGGAGCGAGGGGGGCGACAGGTCATGGCGGCATCATCACGGCAGCAGGAGCCCGCCGCGGTCGGAGCGCTCCGACGCAGCCCGGCGGGGAAGTGAGAGGAGGAGTAGGAGGAGCCACAGCAGGGAGAGAGCTTCCAGTCACAGGAGAGGGGAAAGCCTGCGGAGTGACAGCCAGTCGTCTAGATGGCGACCGGCCAGCAAGCAGGAGAGAACGCTGTCGGAGTCGAAGCCGCAGCCACAGTGGCGACAGAGAGACGGACAGGCTGAGGAACCGGAGTCAAGGCAGAGAGCGAGACGGCCACAGGAGTAGAGAACGAGACAGGTCTCCGGACAAAAAGCCAAAACGGGGACACGATGAGGAGGAGGTCAAGGAGTGGGAGTGAAGACGGGGCGACGACCAGGAGGAGGTCCAAACGAGAAAGGAGCGACCGTCGGGGCCTGGAAAAACTAAAACGTGAGGATGGAGAGGGACGAGATGGGAGCTCAGACGACGGTAACACTGCGCACCTTCGCCGCAAACACTCCAAGAAGAGCAAGAAAAAAGAGCAAAAAGAAGAAGAAAAAGAAGAGCCGTTCGGTCGAGGCCAATCAGTTCATCCGGAGAGTCGGAGGACCAAGACGTGGAGATTAAGGAGGAGGCATCCCCCCTATATTCCACTGATGGTGTCCGGGAAGTGTCGTCCATCGAGCTGAGCTCACACCCTTGTGTTGACTCTCAGAATACAGCAGAGGTAAAGTCTGTTGTGGAGGAGATTACAGAAAGCACTGACCCTGAGCTGCCTCACCAACAAGAGGAAAACGAATGTTACTACTGTATAAATCCATGGCTCTGATGAGTCTTTGTACATAATGTTGTTTTTCAGGGAAAAGGATTTGTATAGATGACACAGCATTAGTAAATACAAATAAAATGTATTAAATCATGCTTTGTTTTGGGATACATTTATTGTTAATGTTCAATTATCAGGAGAAATGCACCGGCAAATGTTGGCAGTGTTGAATAAAAAAAACTAAAGCATAATTTTCTGTAAATTAAACAATTTGTAAATGGCTGCATAAAAAAAACCACATGAAACGTGCACCTGCTAACCACATAAAATAGGATTAGCTTTCTATATCATTAAATCTTAGGTTTGGTGCATCCTGCAGCTGTAACATGTTCCCAACATCTGCTCCAAACTAATGTCAATCTAAACTCCTAAACAAAGGACAATATTAGAATAAACCCACTGCTCTGTAAACTGATCTTTAGGAGTTATAAAATCAATCATTAGATTCTGGTTTTAAATGCGTTTTTATTGTCAAGTGTTAGCACAGTGTTCTTTGGTCATTTTAACATGAATTGGCTATAAATACTCTAAATTTGTCATGTGCCAATGCTAATCTTAAGAGGTTTTTTCAGCTCAAGGAAAGTAAACCAAGCAAGAATAGACAGGAACTATTGATTTGACAAAGTAATGACAGGAATGTGATTGCTCACTAACTTTAACAATCTGAAATACAGCAAAGTTGAGCATTGTGTATTCAAGCATGAAGCCATTGGGAATGCAGGGAGAATCACGTAATACGTCCGTCTACATCCAAGGCAAACGATTCTTAAAAGCAGTACTAACCATACATAGAGATTTTCAAACACCACACGTAACAATGACTGAACACATTAGGTAATAATACACTGGAAGTCTGCGGTGAATGTCTTCGCTACATCGGTACTCCACGGCGTCTCCATGGAGAGAGAGATATATATCTATATATATATATAGATATATATCGGTCGGGGGAAGGAATATACAGGAGTGATGTGTGTGTGTGTGTGTGGGTGTCTGAACCGTGGGAGGATCGGGTACGCAGGCAAGACGCTAACACCAGTTGGCACAACGTTACGAAACAGCAAAGATGACGAACATACGAGTACAACAAGACTAGTTTACAAGTACAGGCATGGGGGGCTGGATGGCTATAGACCTGGGTCTATGTCAGGCCAATCTCTTCCAGAACACTCCGTGGGGCCTCCGCCTCCTGCAGACGAGGTAGAGAGGAAGAGGTTTAACGTTGTGATGTTTGGGGGGTTTTGTGTTGGTTAATGGTCACGGGAATGGGTGATGATGTAACCAACCATGGCTACCTGTTAATCAGTGTTGCCCCCAATAGTACGGCTTGACTATTGATCAGCAACAAAAATATATCTATATAAACATACTGTATAACATTCAACAAACAGTCAACCTTCTGGAACCTGCCCATGTATCCCTAGGGCTCAACCTTTTTTGAGCCAAGGCACATTTTTTACATAAAGAAAATCCTGCAGCACACCACCAACCAAAAACTTTACAAAATGACACATTGTAGCCTAATACAGTATATATATATATATATATATATAATGACAATTTAGTCTCAATTTATTTATACTCAGTGTGAAACCTGGGCCTGTTTAGATGAACACAAAGCTGATATCCTGGCAGACCCACAGACGCTCAACCATGGCAAATTATTTTGTTTTTTGGACCAATTAAGTGAAATTGGATACTTTCCCATGGCACACCTACTAGTGTGCCCGGCACAGTGGTTGAAAATCACTGCCCTAGGGTATGTGTACCCCGGTTTGGGATCACTAAATTTAAATAACATCTGAGGAAACAAAATTATTATTAACATTGACTTCTACAGCAAGAAACCACAAAGCACTTGACAAGGCAATAGACCTCCCCATTTATCAGAAGCCAATGCAGCTAATGCAATAGCATGCTAGTCAGTTAAATATACCCAGCTAGCCCATCTAAAAGCCAATACAGTGCTTTTTCCACCAAAATGAGTGCATATATGCAGGGGGTTTTTTAAACACGCAAAAAGACCAAAGACATCTTTCCCATTGCCAGCTGATTGCCACTAGATGAGTATGCCTTTCTGTTTGCTTTCTGGTGTGTCACGTTGGACGACATTCATCAGTGCCGATTCTGGCTGGAGCCGCTAAATATCCGCGACTACTGAAGAGTCATTTGTCCCGGGAATGAATGCCGATTGTAACCTTTCTCGTTAAAACACAAAAGCCAAATGTTAGCGGGTGTGAGTGTGTTTTTTGTCCACTGAGAAAGGGACTTTACTACCCTCTCACCATTCTAGGAGTAAGAGAACAGATTCCAACGTCACCATTATTCTACAAGAGTGGGTACTGTTTACTAACAGGCTATGCCCCATCCTCACCTCTTGCAGCAGGTCTGCCTGCTCGATGGCCTTCAACACGTTCTTCTTGGATGTTTCCTGGGCCTCCCCTCCCAGCAGGAACTCATCCAGGATGAAGTAGGCCTTCTCAAAGTTAAAGATGATGTCCAGCTCACACACCTGTGTGGTGAAGACACACACACACACACACACACACAGACTTTTGTTTTCTTCCAACACATGCAGTGGCATCCAAACACAATCCTAGCATAGATGATGAACTGAGGAGGAGAGAGAGAGAGAGACATCATCGTCAAAGTTTAGTCATCTACTCACGCTGCCAAAGTATTTATCGAGCAGCTCCACATATCTGTGGATGATCTCCAAGGTGATCAGCTCGTTGTCCCTGGTCCCTCCACGGCAACAGCAGAAATACAGGCTAGCGTATCTACAACAGGAGACACAGGCTAGGAGAGCTGCTATACAGGCTGCTAGGGTGTCTACAACATATAGGAGAACAGAGACATTCCCAGTTAGTCCACAATTGGCTGAATGAACAGGTTCTCCTGAGTTCAACTCAATTCATCTTTGCTTTGTATTTCCAACACAGTATATCGTGGACAACCTCAAAAATAGGAGAAATTCAAGGGCATTTAATATGGTTTGATCGTGTATATATATTATATTCCCCAATATTCACAGTGGTTTAACCGGCTACTAGTCCTAGCAAGCCAAATACAAGATGACTTATTATAAAGCATAAATACAACCATTGATCATCCCCAATGTCTGCAGTCAAGCTTCTTCTATAGCAACACAGAATGAAGCACTTCACTGTATGTAGGCAGGAGTTAATTTAGTGGGACTTCACTTTCATATATTATGATGCAAATTGAAACGCTATTTCCATTTTTCATACAGCACAGCTTACTTCTGGATTAGGCATGACATGGAAGATCTGTCTCTGTTTGTAAAAACAAGTGGCGTGAAACCTATTCCATAATACACAGATAAAAAGGGAAGGAAATCTGAAGTGATGTAGAAATATGCAGCATCTTACCAACAGTGCTGCTTTTTATTGCACTTAGTGGATCCCTGTGATGATGATGATGATGATGATGATGATGATGATGATGATATCTGTAGCATCTGTATCAAGTCTGTATCTATCTCTTACATACCTCTTGTAAACAATCTTGAGGTCCCTCCACTCCAAGAAGCTGCACATTTTGGGCTTCCTGGCCAGGATGGTCTGCACCAGGTCCCTGGAGATCTTCTTCCTCTCCTTGTCAGAAAGAGGAACGTACCACTTCTGCAACCTCAGCTTCCCCTGCCGACTGAACAACAGCATGAACTGCATCTGCGGACGCGAGAAAAAAAAAAAAGAATCACATCGGTGGTATTCACAGTCATTTTGTGGCTGGTGTGTGTGTGTGAATATAAAACAATATACACTATTATATTATACAATTTGCTAATAACAACAACAACAACAGACCAAGTACAACAACGCGAATCAAACCCAATGAATAGGCTGGTCCAGACACCCCTTTATGTTAGCAAGGGTTAATCCTACGATTGGAATAAATGTAATTTCAGAAGCGGCTTTATAGGCACTTTGATAGCTCCCTGGCTAATCCCGTTAGCTCCGAGGCTCCCGAACTAACATCTCTTCTGTCTCTTCTATCAGTGTCCTGTCATTCACTGACCCGTCATCACGCTAACCTCATGCCCAGTTGATTAGAAACTAAACACAAACAACCAACCAACCAACCTTGGCTTCCTGTAGAGCCCCAGTACAGATGGATGGATGGATGGGTGGATGGTGGCTAAGCAGTTAGAGTGTAGCGGAGCTGGATGTAAATAATAAGACTACAGTACAGGTCTGTAGCAGCCGCTAGCCGCTCCGCTAGCCACACGCCCTGCTTAGCCGCGGTGATGGTGACGGTGATGAGCAGCTCTGGTCAAGTGTTGGCAAGATGTTACAGCCAGAGCACTTTAAGTGCAGATCACTTAAAAATACAGTATTTAATAAACTGCAGACACCGTTTTTCAAGAGGATTACTGTTCTCGCGGACAACTCTTGACTGTCTCATGATGATATTATCTTGAATTGTTGTGGATTTACCAATACTTTGACATTCGTAAGAGAGGGATCAGGAAGACCGAAGTTTGAAAGTTAAAGACTTTATTGTCACTGCCAATAGTAACACAAAGCCTGAGTCAAATCTGCAGAGAAGACTGCCCCACCCTTCTCAGGCTCTGTCCTTTAAACCCAGTCTATACATAATCATGCTATACATTCCAAACCCTTTTACTGATACCGTGATAGAATACCATATATGTAGATTCTCAGGAACAGAGTACCTTGTTCAGTTTTGCTCATGTCCATCTTTGGACATTCAGTCTACACAAAGAGCCTTCAATGTAACCATATTGGGAGCAAAGAGTCTTCAATATGAATATGGGTGGACATGTGTGTCCCTCTAGTTATTCTCTGTATTTCTCCACACTTAATTCACACACACAGCATATTGGCAAGATATTCTTAAGAATGTACTGGTAAATATCTTCCATAGAATGTAAAAGGTGAGGGTCATCGCAGGGATTCCACCTGCTCGATAAAATGCAACATTAGCTTTCGTGCTGGAATTCCAGGCTCACCATGAGGACAAAGGCAGTGGCTGACTTCAGACCAGGAGGTATGGTGGTATTGATTTAAATGTCAGCTGTGTGGCGCAGATATAAATAGACAGGCTGGCGCTCTGGCAACTATTGTCGCTATGATATTGCACTTGCGCTCTGTTTTTCTCCGTATCAAGAGGAGAACAGGTTTGAACATGACACGTAGAAACACACAAGGCCAAGATCAGGCAATCCAGCAACTGACAGCGCATTCCACAATCTAGTGCCAGGAGACGCCCAAAACTGGCAAACCTGAGCTGAAATGTTTAGCTTAGTGCTTTATGCTATTATGCTTTATGCTTTTATTCAAACACTATTTAGTTACTATTTGGCACACACTTTTATCCAAAGCGACTTACAGAGAATTCAGATTCATGGTATCCTTGAACAAAATGCCTCACCCCTTACCTGGTTCTAGCTGATGACATCGGGCATCGAACCCAGTACCTTTCTGCTGGGAAGTCCCAACCACTATCCGCTATCCGCTATCCTGCCCCCACTCCCACTTATTCCTTTTTAATGTTGGTTCCCTTGAACTTATCGTCATGGTTACCTTTTCACAGGCTCAGTTCGCTCACATCGGCGCGTCTCTCCACACGCGGACGCCCTTCTCCTACCGCGTGCCTGCTACCAGCCAGCTCGTCTTCCTGCTGCTCAACCTGCTGTACGGCCTGCTGCCACAGGCCCTGTGCTACCGCTGTACCGCCCGGCCAGAGCTCTTCCTCAGCCCCAACGCACACAAGAAGACACTGTGAAAAATAATGTGTGTGTTTAAGGTTTGTCAGTTAAGATTCAACTGTAGTCAGTGTTGTAATGTAACGAAGTACAAATACTTCGTTACTGTACTTAAGTAGAATTTTCACGTATCTGTACTTTACTTCGTTATTTATATTTCTGGCAACTTTCACTTTTACTCCACTACATTTCCTAAAATGTATACTTTTACTCCGATACATTTCTCCTAAGCATCTTCGTTACTCGTTACTACAAAATAAAATCATTAGAAATGTGTTAAGACTGCAGGTTTGGCGAATCACGCGCGAAACCAACCAGACGCGCAAAGCGCACGCGTACTGCTGCGGGCGCACGCGCTTTACTTCCGCTCCCATGGTAACGCATGGCGCGGTTCCCACTGGCCGCGGGCGGACAGATTTTTTTCCGCTCAGGGCGGAATTTTCCGTGCGTCCCTGTGCGCAATCTCATAGAAATACATTGTATATGCACAATATCTGCATCATATTAAGTTAAATTAAGTTAAATCAAGTCATACATTTTGCATACAACCAAAACAACATTCTAATAATAATAATAATTATTATTAACATTCTATATAGTTTAGATATTTGTTTTAATCACACTAAAGTGTGATCATAGCATCAATATCAATCAATTCCCGCGTCTGGTAACATGGGAGTGGAAGTAAGCGCAGCAGTGCGCAGCAGTACGCGTGCGCTTTGCGCGTCTGGTGGGTTTCGTGCGTAAGAAGTCCCGCATGTCCCGGATGTCAGTAGAATCAACGACTGATGCCACTTTTTTTTTTTTACTTTTACTTTTACTTCCAATACTTAAGTACATTTAATATCAGAAAATTACTTTTGATACTTAAGTACAGTAAATATCAGATACTTTAAGACTTTTACTCAAGTACATTTCTAAAAGGTGACTTTAACTTCTACCAAAGTCATTTTCTGGTAGGATACTTGTACTTTTACTCAAGTATCGCTTTCAAGTACTTTATACAAGACTGACTGTAGTTTTATACTTGTTAAGATTCAACTGTTGTAGTTTTTTTACTTATTTTTACTATGGCAATGGCAATCTAGCACCAGACTTTCAACGTACAACATTCACACCAGTTTCTTCAGAAACTAGCTGTTCTAGCTGTTAAGTGCTAACGGTGTAATTGGATTTCATCCATTGAAAGTGTCATTCAAAGTGAACCCAGCGTGCATTCTGTCTTATCAGCTTCGAATTGAAAATATCAGAACTTTTTCATTTATTTTTCTCACTGCACAATCGCTTCATCCCAGTGCCCTGCCAGCATGTTTCTGCCAGAAAAAGGCGCTATGTGGGCACTGGGCCTTATATGAGGGTTGTACCCTGCCCGTATTTTTTCATTATGTAGTGCGTTACATTTTCTCGCATGTGATTCGGGTTCTTGGCTCCACATCTGTCACGCAGAGGCCAGCCGAGCCTGTGAGCTACTTGTCATAGAGACAGTAAACAAAGTGTGCACCTGTGCGGTGTTAAGGTTAGGTTAGAGCGGAGGGAGAGGTTAAGGTTAGGGTTAGAGGGGAGGGAGAGGTTAAGGTTAGGATTGAGGGGAGGGAGAGGTTAAGGTTAGAGCGGAGGGAGAGTTTAAGGTTAGGGTTAGAGGGGAGGGAGAGGTTAAGGTTAGGTTAGAGGGGAGGGAGTAGGTTAGAGGGAGGGATTAGGGTTAGAGGGGAGGGAGAGGTTAAGGTTAGGATTGAGGGGAGGGAGAGGTTAAGGTTAGGTTAGAGCGGAGGGAGAGGTTAAGGTTAGGGTTAGAGGGGAGGGAGAGGTTAAGGTTAGGATTGAGGGGAGGGAGAGGTTAAGGTTAGGTTAGAGCGGAGGGAGAGTTTAAGGTTAGGGTTAGAGGGGAGGGAGAGGTTAAGGTTAGGATTGAGGGGAGGGAGAGGTTAAGGTTAGAGCGGAGGGAGAGTTTAAGGTTAGGGTTAGAGGGGAGGGAGAGGTTAAGGTTAGGATTGAGGGGAGGGAGAGGTTAAGGTTAGGTTAGAGCGGAGGGAGAGGTTAAGGTTAGGGCTAGAGGGAGAGGTTAAGGTTAGGGTTAGAGGGGAGGAGAGGTTAAGGTTAGGATTGAGGGGAGAGAGAAGTTAAGCTGACGTGCGTGTGCATGATGTGCATGATGTGCATGGTGCGTGGACACAGAGAGGTTTAGTGTGATCAGTGATAAGGAACGATGACATCATTTAAAAATATAAAAATGCTTTACCTAACAACAACAGGCTGGTAATGAGGTAACAGACTCCAGTAACGATGTGTTTTTCTGGCGTCCAGCATAGTGTGTGTGTTGTTTTTCCTGAGCATGCTCTTGAATAGAATACTAGTGCTGCGGTACAAACCACCTTTTTTTAAATTTAATTATGATGTAACGCGAATGTTTCAATAAAGATGAGGAAAATAACAGTCAAATAAATGTATTTCCCTCACACTCATGCTTTTTATTTAAATATGAATGATTAATTATCATATTCTATAAACATTAGGCCTTTGTTGTTACGAAGATATCGTAATTCTGACATCAAGCACTTTGAATAAATAATAAGAGAAAGCAAACAGCATGCAGGTGTCTTAATTGAAACATGTAAATAAGATACATCTGCATTTATTTCATATAAACATGGCTTTAGCACGCACGCACGCACACACACACACGCACACTCATGACGTCAGCGACCCGGATGTTTTTCCCCGGGACACAGCGACATCTGAACCGGAAGTGTTCAGTGTTTTCTTCCTGCTACTCGTCGCGGAGGACAGCGCGTCGCGACCAGTCAACAGTCGTTCCCTTTTAGTTCCCCTTTAGCTCAAAGACAACATGCAGGGACCACACATATTTAATTATGGGTCGTTAATTAACGTGGGTCATTTGACTCAGGATAAATTTACAAGAATGAAGTCTTGTAAGTATTGTGCAAGCAATTATGTGCTTAGAAATGCCAATTCTAATAAAATAACATGGCATAAGGCAGTTATGTTATGCTTATGATGGCGATGTATAATTTAGATTCATATAATCAGTGTGTTTTTGTTTTGTTTTATTTTTTTCTCTCAGGGCTTTTTAACAAGCTCAAGTGCCCAAAGGGGAAACACTGCAACTTCCTGCACGTGTTCCGCAACCCAGGCAACGAGTTCTGGGAGGCAGATCGAGACATGTCTCCCGACCGCACCAGAGACGGCTCCTGGCGAGGGGGGTGGCACTCGGAGCGAGGGGGCGACAGGTCATGGCGGCATCCTCGCGGCAGCAGGAGCCCGCCACGGTCGGAGCGCTCCGACGCAGCCCGGCGGGGAAGTGAGAGGAGGAGTAGGAGGAGCCACAGCAGGGAGAGAGCTTCCAGTCACAGGAGAGGGGAAAGCCTGCGGAGTGACAGCGAGTCGTCTAGATGGCGACCGGCCAGCAGCAGGAGAGAACGCTGTCGGAGTCGAAGCCGCAGCCACAGTGGCGACAGAGAGACGGACAGGCTGAGGAACCGGAGTCAAGGCAGAGAGCGAGACGGCCACAGGAGTAGAGAACGAGACAGGTCTCCGGACAAAAGCCAAAACGGGGACACGATGAGAAGGTCAAGGAGTGGGAGTGAAGACGGGGCAACGACCAGGAGGAGGTCCAAACGAGAAAGGAGCGACCGTCGGGGCCTGGAAAAACTAAAACGTGAGGATGGAGAGGGACGAGATGGGAGCTCAGACGACGGTAACACTGCGCACTTTCGCCGCAAACACTCCAAGAAGAGCAAGAAAAAGAGCAAAAAGAAGAAGAAAAAGAAGAGCCGTTCGGTCGAGGCAATCAGTTCATCCGGAGAGTCGGAGGACCAAGACGTGGAGATTAAGGAGGAGGCATCCCCCCTATATTCCACTGATGGTGTCCGGGAAGTGTCGTCCATCGAGCTGAGCTCACACCCTTGTGTTGACTCTCAGAATACAGCAGAGGTAAAGTCTGTTGTGGAGGAGATTACAGAAAGCACTGACCCTGAGCTGCCTCACCAACAAGAGGAAAACGATGTTACTACTGTATAAATCCATGGCTCTGATGAGTCTTTGTACATAATGTTGTTTTCAGGGAAAAGGATTTGTATAGATGACAGCATTTAGTAAATACAAATAAAATGTATTAAATCATGCTTTGTTTTGGGATACATTTATTGTTAATGTTCAATTATCAGGAGAAAATGCACCGGCAAATGTTGGCAGTGTTGAATAAAAAAAACTAAAGCATAATTTTCTGTAAATTAAACAATTTGTAAATGGCTGCATAAAAAAACCCCACATGAACTTGTTAAACGTGCACCTGCTAACCACATAAAATAGGATTAGCTTTCTATATCATTAAATCTTAGGTTTGCTGCATCCTGCAGCTGTAACCTGTTCCCAACATCTGCTCCAAACTAATGTCAATCTAAACTCCTAAACAAAGGACAATATTAGAATAAACCCACTGCTCTGTAAACTGATCTTTAGGAGTTAGAAAATCAATCATTAGATTCTGGTTTTAAATGCGTTTTTATTGTCAAGTGTTAGCACAGTGTTCTTTGGTCATTTTAACATGAATTGGCTATAAATACTCTAAATTTGTCATGTGCCAATGCTAATCTTAAGAGGTTTTTTCAGCTCAAGGAAAGTAAACCAAGCAAGAATAGACAGGAACTATTGATTTGACAAAGTAATGACAGGAATGTGATTGCTCACTAACTTTGACAATCTGAAATACAGCAAAGTTGAGCATTGTGTATTCAAGCATGAAGCCATTGGGAATGCAGGGAGAATCACGTAATACGTCCGTCTACATCCAAGGCAAACAATTCTTAAAAGCAGTACTAACCATACATAGAGATTTTCAAACACCACACGTAACAATGACTGAACACATTAGGTAATAATACACTGGAAGTCTGCGGTGAATGTCTTCGCTACATCGGTACTCCACGGCGTCTCCATGGAGAGAGAGATATATATATATATATATATATATATATATATCGGTCGGGGGAAGGAATATACAGGAGTGATGATGTGTGTGTGTGTGTGTGTGGGTGTCTGAACCGTGGGAGGATCGGGTACGCAGGCAAGACACTAACACCAGTTGGCACAACGTTACGAAACAGCAAAGATGACGAACATACGAGTACAACAAGACTAGTTTACAAGTACAGGCATGGGGGGGTGGATGGCTATAGACCTGGGTCTATGTCAGGCCAATCTCTTCCAGAACACTCCGTGGGGCCTCCGCCTCCTGCAGACGAGGTAGAGAGGAAGAGGTTTAACGTTGTGATGTTTGAGGGGTTTTGTGTTGGTTAATGGTCACAGGAATGGGTGATGATGTAACCAACCATGGCTACCTGTTAATCAGTGTTGCCCCCAATAGTACGGCTTGACTATTGATCAGCAACAAAAATATATCTATATAAACATACTGTATAACATTCAACAAACAGTCAACCTTCTGGAACCTGCCCATGTATCCCTAGGGCTCAACCTTTTTTGAGCCAAGGCACATTTTTTACATAAAAAAAATCCTGCAGCACACCACCAACCAAAAACTTTACAAAATGACACATTGTAGCCTAATACAGTATATATATATATATATATATATATATATAATGACAATTTAGTCTCAATTTATTTATACTCAGTGTGAAACCTGGGCCTGTTTAGATGAACACAAAGCTGATATCCTGGCAGACCCACAGACGCTCAACCATGGCAAATTATTTTGTTTTTTGGACCAATTAAGTGAAATTGGATACTTTCCCATGGCACAGCTACTAGTGTGCCCGGCACAGTGGTTGAAAATCACTGCCCTAGGGTATGTGTACCCCGGTTTGGGATCACTAAATTTAAATAACATCTGAGGAAACAAAATTATTATTAACATTGACTTCTACAGCAAGAAACCACAAAGCACTTGACAAGGCAATAGACCTCCCCATTTATCAGAAGCCAATGCAGCTAATGCAATAGCATGCTAGTCAGTTAAATATACCCAGCTAGCCCATCTAAAAGCCAATACAGTGCTTTTTCCACCAAAATGAGTGCATATATGCAGGGTTTTTTAAACACGCAAAAAGACCAAAGACATCTTTCCCATTGCCAGCTGATTGCCACTAGATGAGTATGCCTTTCTGTTTGCTTTCTGGTGTGTCACGTTGGACGACATTCATCAGTGCCGATTCTGGCTGGAGCCGCTAAATATCCGCGACTACTGAAGAGTCATTTGTCCCGGGAATGAATGCCGATTGTAACCTTTCTCGTTAAAACACAAAAGCCAAATGTTAGCGGGTGTGAGTGTGTTTTTTGTCCACTGAGAAAGGGACTTTACTACCCTCTCACCATTCTAGGAGTAAGAGAACAGATTCCAACGTCACCATTATTCTACAAGAGTGGGTACTGTTTACTAACAGGCTATGCCCCATCCTCACCTCTTGCAGCAGGTCTGCCTGCTCGATGGCCTTCAACACGTTCTTCTTGGATGTTTCCTGGGCCTCCCCTCCCAGCAGGAACTCATCCAGGATGAAGTAGGCCTTCTCAAAGTTAAAGATGATGTCCAGCTCACACACCTGTGTGGTGAAGACACACACACACACACACACACACACACTTTTGTTTTCTTCCAACACATGCAGTGGCATCCAAACACAATCCTAGCATAGATGATGAACTGAGGAGGAGAGAGAGAGACGTCATCGTCAAAGTGTAGCCATCTACTCACGCTGCCAAAGTATTTATCGAGCAGCTCCACATATCTGTGGATGATCTCCAAGGTGATCAGCTCGTTGTCCTGGTCCTCCACGGCACAGCAGAAATACAGGCTAGCGTATCTACAACAGGGAGACACAGGCTAGGAGAGCTGCTATACAGGCTGCTAGGGTGTCTACAACATATAGGAGAACAGAGACATTCCCATTAGTCCACAATTGGCTCAATGAATGAGCCAATGAATGAACTCAATTCATCTTTGCTTTGTATTTCCAACACAGTATATGTGGACACACCTCAACAAATAGGAGAAATTCAAGGGCATTTAATATGGTTTGATGTGTATATATATTATATTCCCCAATATTCACAGTGGTTTAACCGGCTACTAGTCCTAGCAAGCCAAATACAAGATGACTTATTATAAAGCATAAATACAACCATTGATCATCCCCAATGTCTGCAGTCAAGCTTCTTCTATAGCAACACAGAATGACAGCACTTCACTGTACTGTAGAGCAGGAGTTAATTTAGTGGGAACTTCACTTTCATATATTATGATGCAAATTGAAACGCTATTTCCATTTTTCATACAGCACAGCTTACTTCTGGATTAGGCATGACATGGAAGATCTGTCTCTGTTTGTAAAAACAAGTGGCGTGAAACCTATTCCATAATACACAGATAAAAAGGGAAGGAAATCTGAAGTGATGTAGAAATATGCAGCATCTTACCAACAGTGCTGCTTTTTATTGCACTTAGTGGATCCCTGTGATGATGATGATGATGATGATGATGATGATGATGATGATATCTGTATATCTGTAGCATCTGTATCAAGTCTGTATCTATCTCTTACATACCTCTTGTAAACAATCTTGAGGTCCCTCCACTCCAAGAAGCTGCACATTTTGGGCTTCCTGGCCAGGATGGTCTGCACCAGGTCCCTGGAGATCTTCTTCCTCTCCTTGTCAGAAAGAGGAACGTACCACTTCTGCAACCTCAGCTTCCCCTGCCGACTGAACAACAGCATGAACTGCATCTGCGGACGCGAGAAAAAAAAAAAAGAATCACATCGGTGGTATTCACAGTCATTTTGTGGCTGGTGTGTGTGTGTGAATATAAAACAATATACACTATTATATTATACAATTTGCTAAGAATAACAACAACAACAACAACAGATCAAGTACAACAACGCGGATCAAACCCAATGAATAGGCTGGTCCAGACACCCCTTTATGTTAGCAAGGGTTAATCCTACGATTGGAATAAATGTAATTTCAGAAGCGGCTTTATAGGCACTTTGATAGCTCCCTGGCTAATCCCGTTAGCTCCGAGGCTCCCGAACTAACATCTCTTCTGTCTCTTCTATCAGTGTCCTGTCATTCACTGACCCGTCATCACGCTAACCTCATGCCCAGTTGATTAGAAACTAAACACAAACAACCAACCAACCAACCTTGGCTTCCTGTAGAGCCCCAGTACAGATGGATGGATGGATGGGTGGTGGTGGCTAAGCAGTTACAGTGTAGCGGAGCTGGATGTAAATAATAAGACTACAGTACAGGTCTGTAGCAGCCGCTAGCCGCTCCGCTAGCCACACGCCCTGCTTAGCCGCGGTGATGGTGACGGTGATGAGCAGCGCTCTGCCCCCTCATTGGTCAGGAGGACTACCCCCGCTCTCCCATTGGTCGAGAAAACCCCGTTATTTTCGGACTCGTGTTATTTAGACGTATAGTGTACTGTACTGTACTGTACTGTAGTATGGTATAGTGTACTGTAGTGTACTGTAGTGTACTGTAGTGTAGTGTAGTGTAGTGTACTGTACTGTACCAGACTCAACAAACTCAACAACCAGCAACACCAATCTCACCCCGCCCCCTCCCTCTTCCACTCGCCTCCCCTTCCTAATTCCCTCCCCCCCCACCAACACACACACACAAGAAGAGAGAGGGGAGAGAGAGAGAGGAGAGAGAGAGAGAGAGAGAGAGGAGGGAGAGAGGGAGGGAGGGAGAGAGGGAGAGAGGGGAATGCCCCAGCCACCACCGGTAAGTCTTATTATAAGTAGAAAGAGACCATATTTCACCCATTTCACCCCCAAGAAATTATAACAAGATAGACAAGCGAGAGGGGACTAATCCCTGGGATGAAATTAGCAGCGGAGGGGTTAGCGGTGTGGTGCGGGGGATGATGGAGGGGAGGCTGAGCCCAGCTAGAGGCAACCCGTCCACGGGGATAATTACACCGCGCTCCCCAGGATCTATCTGTCCGTCTGTCGGCGCAGGGCCGGCCCCCCGCTTTTTGATGGCTCTATTTTCAATAGGGGAGGGGGAGGGTCTCTCTCTCTCTCTCTCTCTCTCTCTCTCTCTCTCTCTCTCTCTCTCTCTCTCTCTCTCTATCTGTGTGTGTGTGTGTGTGTGTGTGTGTGTGTGTGTGTGTGTGTCTCTCTCTCTCTCCTGTTCCTCAGATACACGGTGAAAGCTATTAAAATTGAAATTGTTCTAGGGGCAGTGAGCGAACTGTGGAGGGATGGGGGACACTCAACCTCCAACACAGGCTTTTTTAATAATGGGGGAGGGTGTGTGTGTGTGTGTGTGTGTGTGTGTGTGTGTGTGTCTGTGTGTGTGTGTGTGTTGTGTGTGTGTGTGTGGTGCGCGCGCAGCGCGCGTGTGTGTGTGTGCGTGTGTGTTTTCTGTCATTCTTTCTTTTGAATTTTATTGTGTTGTGCTTTGAATTGAACCTTTTGTTCCCAAAATAAAAGACTTGCACACATGTCTCTGACTGTATCAGGATATCAGGTTTTCAGTGAGTTTTTTTACATCTTCACTGAGATACCTTAAAGTTGAGTTGAGCAAGACATTTCACCTACATTTTTTAGCGAAGCATTTCATCAACCTGTCACCTCTGAAAATGTACGTATGGGGTATTTTAAAGGGACATTTTGTCCACATTAACACATGGGAGGTATTTCCATGACCCCCCCTCCCGCCACCGCACCCCCGGCTGGTCAGTGTTGGGGGGTGACAGGGAGCTCTGACCAGCAGACTGACCTCTCCCTAGGGAAACAATGACTTTGAAAATGCCAAAAGACACACACACACGAACACACACACACACACACACACGCACACACGCACACACACACACACCACACACCACACACACCACACACACACACACACACACACACACACACACACACACACACACCTTATAGGAATGAGGAAACCCATTCATCACCTTAACAAATATAACAGGCCGGATTGGGAGCGAGACAACAGCTAGAGAGCTAATGTGAATGCTGCAATCACTGAAGGAATGACGGGACGCAGAAATGTGCACACATTTTGCTGGACACACACACACACACACACACACGCATACACACACACACACACACACACCACACACATTTGAGAAATATTTGTTTTTATTATTCACAGTGTTCAACAAAGACATGTTTTTTCGAATAAAGAATATAAAAGTATTTACAAAATATACCATCATGTTCGCTGTACCGGTGTGTCTTGTGTCTATTTTAGCTTTCCAGTGATTTGAATGTGTGTGTGTGCGTGTGTGGTGTGTGTGTGTGTGTGTGTGTGCGTGTGTGTGAGAGAGCACGGCCGGACGGTGGTTCCTGGTATGACCTGTAGATGGCGCTGTGGACCAGGAAATAGAGGCCGCTGGCCGCACCTGCGGAACCAAGCGCAGCCGAGGCGGTCTGTGCCGCGCAGTGAAAGATGCGATGAGAGCGGAGAGACATATTAAAAGTTACAAAAAAATAAGTCAAAGCCAGAGGAATTAAGAGTCTAGACCGCGAGAGAGCACAGAACAAGAAAGAGAGATGTTGAAAGTACGTGTAGCTCCATTATATTGTAAGTGGAGGGGCAGCCTTTATGAGCGCCCTTCTCACGTGACCCGGACACTCAGCATCAGCACCAGGACAGCTCCAGCAGCACCTCTGCACCGTGCATCCAGAGGTGTTAGAAACACAGAACACACCTGATCATGAAGACAGCCGATGCCAAGCAGCCATTAATTCCACTATAGGTAGGCTGACAGCTTGCGCAGGTATTTTGATGTTGGAACATTTTTTAGAGTCATCAGGTTCTTTGAGTTGAGAGAATCGAAATAATCTTAAAAATATATTGAATACGACTAAATATGAATACATATCAGACCTCTGGGGAGATTGCATGGAATTAGGCCCTAATAAGACCAAAAAAGCAAAAGTTGAAATACAAAAATAATGTTTTGTGTGCGTGTGTGCGTGTGTGCGTGTGTGACTGTCTCTCTCTCTCTCTCTCGCTCTGTGTGTGTGTGTGTGTGTGTGTGTGTGTGTGTGTGTGTGTGTGTGTGTGTGTGTGTGTGTGTGTGTGACTCTCTCTCTCTCTCTCTCTCTCTCTGTGTGTGTGTGTGTGTGTGTGTGTGTGTGTGTGTGTGTGTGTGTGTGTGTGTTGTGTGTGTGGTGAGAGAAGAGAGAGAGAGAGAGACAGAAGACAGAGACAGAGACAGAGAGGCAGAAACACAGAAACAGAGAGAGAGAGAGAGAGAGAGAGAAGAGAGAGAGAGAGAGAGAGAGAGAGAGAGGGGGCAGATGCATTGTGCTTTGTGTGTCTGGTTGGTGTCACTAATCCTACACTGTGATTATTTAATCCAGCCAAGGTCAGAGAGGCGATGGTCCTGCTATAGAAACAGAAGCAGTCGTGTCACATTGTTCCTACATGTTTATGCTGATTAATGACATCCCAATTACAATAAAGAGCAGCAGTAAAATGCACTAATACAACATTAAAAGTCCTCATTCGTTTGTTTTGATAGTCTACCGTGATTTAATTATTTGCGGTACAATGAGTCCGCACACAACCTACATTTAAATGATTGCTCACTGCTGAAACTCCATCTTTAACCAATACAGGCCCTTCACATATGGCAATTATTTAAATGGTCATGTCATGACAAAAAACTAATACTATTTAATTAGGTTCAACACAAGCCATCCCAAAAGAGGACAGTTTGGATGACTTGTTACAACATTTTGTTTGTATTTCTAATCATTGCATACAGTGTAAGGCTAATGCTGTTGTAGACTTTTATTAATAGTATATTTGAAATAAGTTAATTCCATGTTAAGATCACATTACATTGCATTGTTGCATGACTGCAAGGTGCAAAGATATAAAAGGAAAAAGGCAACATATACATTTTATAAATAGCCATTAATGTAAATACCCATAGTTCTCCAGTTTTGAAATGTCAGCAATATTTCACAGCTATAAATATTAAAAAATACAATTAAAAGATAAAATTGCATTCCATTGAAACAATGTTATCAGATTCCTATTTAAATGAGCTTTTTGCACAACACTTACATTCATTTTAATTGTTTTAATTGAATGAAAAGCAATGTATATGTAATAATTGTCAATTATATTTTAACTATTTAAAAAGTGTTGAATCTAAATCATTCGGCCTATAGATTCTAAAAGACACACAAGAAAAAAGATGTAACTTTGTGTCACTACATCTATAGCCAGTGGGAGACATGTTTAATCAATCGGAGACCAATGTGCATCCATACTCTATTTTTAATCAATGACTCACTAGCTAGGCGAGGGAGACATGCTTCCATACGGCGAGCTGTCTCTGTGTAAGATCATCTATACCTGCACTAGTAAAGGTAACCTTGACATTGAAGCTGGGATCCCAGCGTAGTTGTTCTCTATGTTTATGCACATGTACCTGCAGCGGAGAAACGAGCCAAGACAGGGAAAATACAGAGAATAAAAAATACAAGTTTCCTTTGTAAAACACAGGACATGGAGCTGGGAAATAATTGTTTAGCTTCACATGCACTTCACATTTTTCCCCAGCAACACAATATGATTTACATGTTGGAATTAACATTTAAATCAATGTATTATTAATGCTGAGTTTATAATATGGAATCATTTCAAAGTAAGTCATTGAGATGGATTTCTTCTGTGTTTGTTGAAATGGATTTCTTTCTGATTGTAGGTAGACATTTTAGGCACATATTGCTGACCCAGCATGGAATCAAGTACAACACAAAAGGATAACACAGGAAAAAGCAGCAAGAGGAACTATAGTGTAGAGTACTAAACATCTTTCTTTGTCTCTTCATTTAATGGTGGCTATGGACGAGAGATAATGTAGATCTTGAAGACAGAGAGGCACCCAGAAACTCGGCTTCCTTGTCCCTGTACTCTTTGTAAGTCGCTTTGGATAAAAGCGTCTGCCAAATGCCCCTAAATGTAAATGTTAAATGTAAATGTGAATGATCCCATAGTCACACTCCGAGTTTCTGGGCCACGGTGGGCAAGCCTGGAGCCTGGAGGCTGGAGGCTGGATGATGGAGGCTGGAGGCTGGAGGCTGGAGGCTGGAGGCTGGGGGATGGAGCCTGGAGGTTGGAGGCTGGGGGATGGAGCCTGGAGGCTGGGGGATGGAGCCTGGAGGCTGGGTTGGAGCCTGGAGGCTGGAGGCTGGAGGCTGGGGGCTGGAGGCCTGGAGGCTGGGGCTGGGCCTGGAGGCTGGGGGCTGGAGGCTGGGGGCTGGAGGCTGGGGCTGGAGGCTGGAGGCTGGAGGCTGGGATGGAGCCTGGAGGCTGGGGGTGGAGGCTGGAGGCTGGGGGATGGTGCTGGAGGCTGGGGTGGAGCCTGGAGGCTGGAGGCTGGAGGCTGGGGGATGGAGGCTGGAGGCTGGTGGATGGAACATGGAACATAGAACATGGAAGCTGGAGGCTGGAGGATGAAGGATGGAGAATGAAGTCCAGAGTCCGGAGCTTGAAGAGGTCTATGTCAGGCCAATCTCTTCCAGAACACTCCGTGGGGCCTCCGCCTCCTGCAGACGAGGTAGAGAGGAAGAGGTTTAACGTTGTGATGTTTGGGGGGTTTTGTGTTGGTTAATGGTCACGGGAATGGGTGATGATGTAACCAACCATGGCTACCTGTTAATCAGTGTTGCCCCCAATAGTACGGCTTGACTATTGATCAGCAACAAAAATATATCTATATAAACATACTGTATAACATTCAACAAACAGTCAACCTTCTGGAAACCTGCCCATGTATCCCTAGGGCTCAACCTTTTTTGAGCCAAGGCACATTTTTTACATAAAGAAAATCCTGCAGCACACCACCAACCAAAAACTTTACAAAATGACACATTGTAGCCTAATACAGTATATATATATATATATATATATATAATGACAATTTAGTCTCAATTTATTTATACTCAGTGTGAAACCTGGGCCTGTTTAGATGAACACAAAGCTGATATCCTGGCAGACCCACAGACGCTCAACCATGGCAAATTATTTTGTTTTTTGGACCAATTAAGTGAAATTGGATACTTTCCCATGGCACACCTACTAGTGTGCCCGGCACAGTGGTTGAAAATCACTGCCCTAGGGTATGTGTACCCCGGTTTGGGATCACTAAATTTAAATAACATCTGAGGAAACAAAATTATTATTAACATTGACTTCTACAGCAAGAAACCACAAAGCACTTGACAAGGCAATAGACCTCCCCATTTATCAGAAGCCAATGCAGCTAATGCAATAGCATGCTAGTCAGTTAAATATACCCAGCTAGCCCATCTAAAAGCCAATACAGTGCTTTTTCCACCAAAATGAGTGCATATATGCAGGGGGTTTTTTAAACACGCAAAAAGACCAAAGACATCTTTCCCATTGCCAGCTGATTGCCACTAGATGAGTATGCCTTTCTGTTTGCTTTCTGGTGTGTCACGTTGGACGACATTCATCAGTGCCGATTCTGGCTGGAGCCGCTAAATATCCGCGACTACTGAAGAGTCATTTGTCCCGGGAATGAATGCCGATTGTAACCTTTCTCGTTAAAACACAAAAGCCAAATGTTAGCGGGTGTGAGTGTGTTTTTTGTCCACTGAGAAAGGGACTTTACTACCCTCTCACCATTCTAGGAGTAAGAGAACAGATTCCAACGTCACCATTATTCTACAAGAGTGGGTACTGTTTACTAACAGGCTATGCCCCATCCTCACCTCTTGCAGCAGGTCTGCCTGCTCGATGGCCTTCAACACGTTCTTCTTGGATGTTTCCTGGGCCTCCCCTCCCAGCAGGAACTCATCCAGGATGAAGTAGGCCTTCTCAAAGTTAAAGATGATGTCCAGCTCACACACCTGTGTGGTGAAGACACACACACACACACACACACACAGACTTTTGTTTTCTTCCAACACATGCAGTGGCATCCAAACACAATCCTAGCATAGATGATGAACTGAGGAGGAGAGAGAGAGAGAGACATCATCGTCAAAGTTTAGTCATCTACTCACGCTGCCAAAGTATTTATCGAGCAGCTCCACATATCTGTGGATGATCTCCAAGGTGATCAGCTCGTTGTCCTGGTCCTCCACGGCACAGCAGAAATACAGGCTAGCGTATCTACAACAGGGAGACACAGGCTAGGAGAGCTGCTATACAGGCTGCTAGGGTGTCTACAACATATAGGAGAACAGAGACATTCCCGTTAGTCCACAATTGGCTGAATGAACAGGTTCTCCTGAGTTCAACTCAATTCATCTTTGCTTTGTATTTCCAACACAGTATATGTGGACACACCTCAACAAATAGGAGAAATTCAAGGGCATTTAATATGGTTTGATGTGTATATATATTATATTCCCCAATATTCACAGTGGTTTAACCGGCTACTAGTCCTAGCAAGCCAAATACAAGATGACTTATTATAAAGCATAAATACAACCATTGATCATCCCCAATGTCTGCAGTCAAGCGTCTTCTATAGCAACACAGAATGACAGCACTTCACTGTACTGTAGAGCAGGAGTTCATTTAGTGGGAACTTCACTTTCATATATTATGATGCAAATAAAAAGGGAAGGAAATCTGAAGTGATGTAGAAATATGCAGCATCTTACCAACAGTGCTGCTTTGTATTGCACTTAGTGGATCCCTGTGATGATAATGATGATGATGATGATGATGATGATATCTGTATATCAGTAGCATCTGTATCAAGTCTGTATCTATCTCTTACATACCTCTTGTAAACAATCTTGAGGTCCCTCCACTCCAAGAAGCTGCACATTTGGGCTTCCTGGCCAGGATGGTCTGCACCAGGTCCCTGGAGATCTTCTTCCTCTCCTTGTCAGAAAGAGGAACGTACCACTTCTGCAACCTCAGCTTCCCCTGCCGACTGAACAACAGCATGAACTGCATCTGCGGACGCGAGAAAAAAAAAAAGAATCACATCGGTGGTATTCAGTCATTTTGTGGCTGGTGTGTGTGTGTGAATATAAAACAATATACACTATTATATTATACAATTTGCTAATAACAACAACAACAACAGACCAAGTACAACAACGCGGATCAAACCCAATGAATAGGCTGGTCCAGACACCCCTTTATGTTAGCAAGGGTTAATCCTACGATTGGAATAAATGCAATTTCAGAAGCGGCTTTATAGGCACTTTGATAGCTCCCTGGCTAATCCCGTTAGCTCCGAGGCTCCCGAACTAACATCTCTTCTGTCTCTTCTATCAGTGTCCTGTCATTCACTGACCCGTCATCACGCTAACCTCATGCCCAGTTGATTAGAAACTAAACACAAACAACCAACCAACCAACCAACCAACCTTGGCTTCCTGTAGAGCCCCAGTACAGATGGATGGATGGATGGATGGTGGCTAAGCAGTTAGAGTGTAGCGGAGCTGGATGTAAATAATAAGACTACAGTACAGGTCTGTAGCAGCCGCTAGCCGCTCCGCTAGCCACACGCCCTGCTTAGCCGCGGTGATGGTGACGGTGATGAGCAGCGCTCTGCCCCCTCATTGGTCAGGAGGACTACCTTCCCCCCCCCCGCTCTCCCATTGGTCGAGAAAACCCCGTTATTTTCGGACTCGTGTTATTTAGACGTATAGTGTACTGTACTGTACTGTACTGTACTGTACTGTACTGTAGTATAGTGTAGTGTACTGTACTGTACTGTAGTATGGTATAGTGTACTGTACTGTAGTGTACTGTACTGTAGTATAGTATAGTGTACTGCACTGTACTGCACTGTACTGTAGTGTACTGTACTGTAGTGTACTGTACTGTACTGTACTGTAGTGTACGCGCGGACTACCAGACTCAACAAACTCAACAACCAGCAACACCAATCTCACTGAACATATTGATCACTTTAAATGTACATTTCTAACATTGACGATATTTTTTGGATTCAACCACTTCTGGATACATACAGGGGTGCACTGGGAGAGACTGGACATGGTTGCGTTGCGTCCGCCGCGCTTTGTGTGTTTTATCAAAAAATAGTTTGATAAAAGTAGAAGTACTGATTCAACTTTTTACTCAAGTAAAAGTAAAAAAGCCTCTGAAATGTACTTACAGTAAAAAATATAATAAGTAACTGTTAAACCGGCTGTTTTTGGGCAAAGCTAACGGAACCTCATGTCATATTAATATAAATATAATAGTAAAAGGGAATAGGAACTTTATTTCTATTTCTATTACTGTCTTTCTGAATGTATTCAGAATGAACAACAAAAACAAAGTGGATAGCAAAAACAAGTCTATTTGCTGTCACAAATCACACAAATGATACTGGTGGAAATCAGTCTTGGGCCAAACCATTACAAGGGGTAAAGTCTATACATAAAACTAGATTAAATATAAACATAACATTTACTTAAACAATATTTACAATAATAATGATATATATATATATATATATATGTCCATCCTAAATCTAAATATAATTAGGCCTAATAAGACAAAAAAGCAAAAGTTGAAATACAAAAATAATGTTTTGTGTGCGTGTGTGCGTGTGTGTGTGTGACTGTCTCTCTCTCTCTCTCTCTCTCTCTCTCTCTCTCTCTCTGTGTGTGTGTGTGCGACTGTCTCTCTCTCTCTCTCTCTCTCTCTCTCTCTGTGTGTGTGTGTGTGTGTGTGTGTGTGTGTGTGTGTGTGTGTGGGTGGGTGGGTGTGTGAGAGAGAGAGAGACAGAGACAGAGACAGAGAGACAGAAACACAGAAACAGAGAGAGAGAGAGAGAGAAAGAGAAGAGAGAAGAGAGAGAGAGAGGAGAGAGAGGAGATGGAGAGAGAGAGAGAGAGGGCAGATGCATTGTGTTTGTGTGTCTGGTTGTGTCACTAAATCCTACAGTGTGATTATTTAATCCAGCCAAGGTCAGAGAGGCGATGGTCCTGCTATAGAAACAGAAGCAGTCGTGTCACATTGTTCCTACATGTTTATGCTGATTAATGACTCCCCAATTACAATAAAGAGCAGCAGTAAAATGCACTAATACAACATTAAAAGTCCTCATTCGTTTGTTTTGATAGTCCTACCGTGATTTAATTATTTGCGGTACAATGAGTCGCACACAACTACATTTAAATGATTGCTCACTGCTGACTCCATCTTTAAACCAATAAGGCTTCACTATGCAATTATTTAAATGTCATGTCATGACAAAAAACTAATACTATTTAATTAGGTTCAACACAAGCCATCCAAAAGAGGACAGATTTGGATGACTTGTTACAACATTTTGTTTGTATTTCTAATCATGCATACAGTGTAAGGCTAATGCTGTTGTAGACTTTTATTAATAGTATATTTGAAATAAGTTAATTCCATGTTTAAGATCACATTACATTGCATTGTTGCATGACTTAGGTGCAAAGATATAAAAAGGAAAAAGGCAACATATACATTTTATAAATAGCCATTAATGTAAATACCCATAGTTCTCCAGTTTTTAAATGTCAGCAATATTTCACAGCTATAAATATAAAAAATACAAAAATTGCCATTCCATTGAAACAATGTTATCAGATTGGTTGTTTCCTATTTAAATGAGCTTTTTGCACAACACTTACATTCATTTTAATTGTTTTAATTGAATGAAAAGCAATGTATATGTAATAATTGTCAATTATATTTTAACTATTTAAAAAGTGTTGATCTAAATCATTCGGCTTATAGATTCTAAAAGACACACAAGAAAAAAGATGTAACTTTTGTGTCACTACATCTATAGCCAGTGCGGAGACATGTTTAATCAATCGCGAGACCAATGTGCATCCATACTCTATTTTTAATCAATGACTCACTAGCTAGGCGAGGGAGACATGCTTCCATACGGGGAGCTGTCTCTGTGTAAGATCATCTATACCTGCCACTAGTAAAGGTAACCTTGACATTGAAGCTGGGATCCCAGCGTAGTTGTTCTCTTATGTTTATGCACATGTACCTGCAGCGGAGGAAACGAGCCAAGACAGGGAAAATACAGAGAATTACAAAATACAAGGTTTCCTTTGTAAAACACAGGACATGGAGCTGGGAAATAATTGTTTAGCTTCACATGCACTTCACATTTTTCCCCCAGCCAACACAATATGATTTACATGTTGGAATTAACATTTAAATCAATGTATTATTAATGCTGAGTTTATAATATGGAATCATTTCAAAGTAAGTCATTGAGATGGATTTCTTCTGTGTTTGTTCGAAATGGATTTCTTTCTGATTGTAGGTAGACATTTTAGGCACATATTGCTGACCCAGCATGGAATCAAGTTACAACACAAAAGGATAACACAGGAAAAAGCAGCAAGAGGAACAACTATAGTGTAGAGTACTAAACATCTTTCTTTGTCTCTTCATTTAATGGTGGCTATGGACGAGAGATAATGTAGATCTTGAAGACAGAGAGGCACCCAGAAACTCGGCTTCCTTGTCCCTGTACTCTTTGTAAGTCGCTTTGGATAAAAGCGTCTGCCAAATGCCCTAAATGTAAATGTAAATGTGAATGATCCCATAGTCACACTCCGAGTTTCTGGGCCACGGTGGGCAAGCCTGGAGCCTGGAGGCTGGAGGCTGGATGATGGAGGCTGGAGGCTGGAGGCTGGAGGCTGGAGGCTGGGGGATGGAGCCTGGAGGTTGGAGGCTGGGGGATGGAGCCTGGAGGCTGGGATATGGAGCCTGGAGGCTGGAGGCTGGAGGCTGGGGGATGGAGCCTGGAGGCTGGGGTATGGAGCCTGGAGGCTGGGGGCTGGAGGCTGGAGGCTGGGGTATGGAGGCTGGAGGCTGGGGTATGGAGCCTGGAGGCTGGGGGATGGAGGCTGGAAGGCTGGGGGATGGAGGCTGGAGGCTGGGGTATGGAGCCTGGAGGCTGGGGGCTGGAGGCTGGAGGCTGGGGGATGGAGGCTGGAGGCTGGGGTATGGAGCCTGGAGGCTGGGGGATGGAGCCTGGAGGCTGGGGGATGGAGCCTGGAGGCTAGGGGTTGGAGCCTGGAGGCTGGAGGCTGGAGGCTGGGGGATGGAGGCTGGAGGCTGGTGGATGGAACATGGAACATAGAACATGGAAGCTGGAGGCTGGAGGATGAAGGATGGAGAATGAAGTCCAGAGTCCGGAGCTTGAATCCCAGAGCCTGGAACCCAGAGCCGGAACCCAGAGCCCAGAACCCAAAGCCCGGAACCCAGAGCCCGGAACCCAGAGCCCAGAACCCAGTGCGCGAAGCCTGAAGCCTGGAGGCAGGAACTTAGAGTCTGGAGCCCGAAGCTCGAAACCCGAAACCTTGCAACCTGGAACCCAGAGTCCGGAGCCCGGGGACTAGAGGAGCCTGGAGCCGGGACCTCTCTCTCTGGCTCTCATGCGCGAGCAGTCGAGGGCCTGGAGCAGACAAGGGAGGTGTGCTGCTGCTCAAGGACACTTCAACAACTACGGTCACAGAAGCTCAGTACTCCCGTTTATTTTTGTGTCCCAACTAAAGCAAGGTCTTTAGTTTGTAACTGAAAAATAATATTTTTCTTTTTGTTTGAAGTTATTTTATTATAATAATTATTTATAGTAATTATTTATTCCATATTTAATTTAAAAAAGAAGGTAATTAAATGTAAAATTGTGAAATTAAAGAAACAAACCATTGTTGTTCAATTGTGTTGTTTAATTGCCATTGTTCATGGATGACAAACACAACATATATCTTATTAAAGTGTGTTAATAACACATTTGTCAATTTGTGTTGTAACATCTGTCCTCTCTCCATCACACTTTTAAGTAGGGGTTTGGCCAATGATCCAATAAAAATAATAATCAAACAAATATAAATTAATTAACATAATAGTTTTTTGGGTGGATTTTGCTCAGCCATTAAAAAAACAGATTATTGGAAACATAAACATTCATTTTACTTAACACCATTATAATATTTACGATTTTACTTATGTTTTAGTCTTTTGTTTGGTTTCTTTTAAAAACTACCTCATTAAAAAAGAATTTGTTAAATTAATAATTTGTACTATTTAGCTTTAGTTTATATTTACTTTCATAATAAACTAATACTTCACGTCTAGTACTTTGCATTATTTTATTAGAATTGAATGCATCAATGATGATGAAATGATTAAGAATAATAATTTGGGGTAGTAATGCAAAGAATAAAACAATATTATTGTACACATATTGTTTGCCAGTTTTGTTATCTCTATTTATAAATGATATGTAAACAGTGTGTTTCAACTCACTCACACACACACACACACACACACACACACACACACACACACACACACACACACACA
>PIJE02000139.1:476703-482020 GCA_002895965.2 Coryphaenoides rupestris
TACTGTGCCCTCAGGTTGTTCAGTGACATCCAAAACTCTCTCTCTCTGTCTCTCTCTCTCTGTGTGCTTCAAACAACAGGATGGGAGCGACAGGAGAACCATAGAGGAGTGTGTAGGCAGGGCTGATGGAGAGCAATAGAGTGAGACATAAATAAAGCCGGAGAGAGAGAGAGAGAGAGAGAGAGAGGGTGGGGGGGGGGGTGGTTGGTCCTGTCCGCGTCACGGCAACAAGACGACTCTATTCTATTTCTGTTCCTCTGTCTTCTCTGACCAGGCCTCCGGCGGCTCCTCCTCCTCTTCCTCCTCCTCCTCCTCCTCCTCCTCACACAGGCAGCAAGCCTCTGTCTGCAGCCGCCTGGACGTGTGACCATGTGGACTGTCTGTCATGTAACACAACGTCTCACTTTTTTGTGAGTGTCTGTGTGTGTGTGGTGTGTGTGTGTGTGTGTGTGTGTGTGGTGTGTGTGTGTGTGTGTGTGTGTGTGTGTGTGTGTGTGTGTGTGTGTGTGTGTGTGTGTGTGACCTTTGACCCGTCCTTGAGAAGATTCAACTGAAAACTGCCAGGAGAGTGTGTGACAAAAGAGACAAAGAATGAAAGAATGAAAGAATGAAAGAACGAAAGAAAAATTCTTACACTCTTTACTTCAGGAAGAAAGAAAGAAAAGAAGAAAGAAAGAAAAAGCAAGAAAAAAAAAAAGAAAAGCAAGAAAGAAAGAAGAAAGAAGAAAGAGAGAGAGAAATAAAGGAAGAGATAAATAAAGAAATAGAAAGAAGGAGATGAAAGGGGGAAGGAATACTGGAGCACTAATGGGAGACTACAATGGCATATGTAACTTGTGTGCTTTCACAGCTGCATAGTACTGTATGGTAATGTAATTATTACACACCACACACACACACACACACACACACACACACACAACCCACATCCTCAACACACACACACACACCTGGTGTGTGTGTGTGTGTGTGGGTGAAGTGAATATGACAAGACAAACAAAGTGATTTGGTTGGCCCGCTGCACCAACACAAACACTACAATTGCAGCTGATGCTCCTGCTTGTGTGTGTGTGTGTGTGTGTGTGTGTGTGTGTGTGTGTGTGTGTGTGGTGTGTGTGTGTGTGTGTGTGTGTGTGTGTGTGTGTGTGTGGTGTGTGTGTGTGTCTTGACAAATTTGACACAGTGAGATTAAGATGAATGGAAGAGAGGAGATGAGAAGATGGGAGAGAAGACATGAGAGGAGAGACCCAGGATCAGAGGTGGCCAAAGTACACACATTCTGTACTTAAGTAAAAGTACAGATACTTGTGTAAAAAAATAGTTTGATAAAAGTAGAAGTACTGATTCCACTTGGAAGTTGTATTTATCTTCACAGTTATTTGATAGTTTTCCTGCTGTAAGTAAGCCAATACCATTTCAATTCATGTTTTAAGCTGGTGAACTTTATGTGCATTATTCATAGGACGGTTGCAGTTTGTGTACAGCTATTTACATATCATCTGGATGATTCTGTGTCGATATTGTTTAGATAGCATCCAGTAATTTCTGTTATTTCTCTTATCATTTGAGTTTTACAAAAAAAGTTCCTTCATGAGAATAACGACAACAGTAAAGAGCGTCCAACTTTACTCCAGTCTCTGACTTTTCTTGGAACGTGTTCGCTGTCTATCGACTTGTGTACAGACACACACATTGAGGAAAGAACAGTTATGCTCTTCATTTATCCACTATAGCGTAGATGAATATGCATATTTTACTCTGTTCACAGGAAGACGGTGCAGTGCAACAATCCAGCATCCGGCCCCCTGTGATAATACAGATGAATGTGGGTTGTAACTCTGACCAATATCAATAAACTATTGTCTAAACTACATTGCGTGTTTCTTTGACGTCAATGTTCTATGTTACTCCAATATCAATCTTGACGTAATCATAACATAACAAATAATGTATAAATTCTGGCGATCTCGTAACTATGTCATTACAACGAAAGTAACGAGCTTGTTTTGAGAATGTAAGAAGTAGAAAGTACATATTTGTACTTCGTTACTCCCCACCTCTGTGAGATGCAGACACACAGATATGTATTCATGTGAGATAATATATTGATTTTATTGTTTTGTGTTAACTGTCATTTGTTATCTTTATATTGTTGTTTTTGGATGCTTTTGCATGGTGGGTTTTTTGTCATACAAATAAAGCAAATTAAATTAAAATTAAGATTGAAATTGAAAATGAGAGAGAGAGATAAGTAAAGACATTGCAGAGCAGATCAAACAGGGCTTCATAGAAAGAAAACTGAAAAGAAATAAAGGTAAAGTTTCAAAGTTAATGTTCCCGAGTGCTGAGGTGAGGCCTCTGAAGCAACACTTTGAATATGGAACCTTCCATAACCATAGTTTTTATCCATTATATTATTTCCACGAGTACATCTTTACACTTGAGCCTCCACTTGTGTGTGTGTGGTGGGTTTCTGTGTGTGTTGTATTGTGTTGTATTGTGTTGTATTGTGATATTGTGGCGTTCATTATAAATGTAGCAAACATGTTAAAGCTGTTGGGGGTGATTATAACTGTGTGTGTGAGTGAACCGTTCTCCCAAAATGGTCCCAAATGTGCATCGGGGTGTGTCTCTGTGTGTGTTTGTGTATCTGTGTGTGTTTGTGTATCTGTGTGTGTTTCGGTGCCAGTCACAGTGAGGTTTCACATCACAACACTGTCCAATCCTGTCAAGGCTCATCAACAATGTTGATGATTGACTATGTGTGCGTGTGTGTGTGTGTGTGTGTGCGTGTGTGTGTGTGTGTGTGTGTGTGTGTGTGTGTGTGTGTCAGTATCCCAAAATATCCCTTGGCGCTCTGTTGCCCCACAGCTGGATCTTTGACCGAACTTTCACCTCGCAACCACACACACACACACACACACACACACACACACACACACACACGCACACACACACATGCACACACGCACGCACACACCCCAGAAACTGGACGCCCAAGTCTCGAAACAAAAATATATGTTCTGCAGAAGCATATACATGGAAGATTTTGTAAAGAAAATCTCCAATGTCTCAGGTTACCCAGTGACACGCTTTCAGGGGTTGCCATGGTGTTCCTGTACGGTGACATTATGCAACATGAGGCTTTGCGTTAGTAGGCCAGGAGACTGAGACTGACTTCCTCAGCTCTTGTGTTCACTTCCTGACCGCTTTGGCGGAACAGCGAGCAACAATGTGTCCCAGGTTCTATCCCTGTCCCCCTACGCTCCTCCCCCCCCCCCCCCCCCCCCCCCCCTCTGATATGAGCCTAATGCCGGTGCCAGACAGGTGACGGTGAATGCAAGCTGGACTGTCACACACACACACACACACACACACGCACACACACACAACCACACACACACACAACACACACACACACACACACACACCACACACACACACACAGAGACACAAATGTCTCCCCACGGATGCTCTTAATTAGACTCCACCCGTCCCCTGCGGTCTCCATGGCAGCCGAGACAAAGGGAGGCTCACTCGTTCCGACGGGTGTGTGTGTGTGTGTGTGTGTGTGTGTGTGTGTGTGTGTGTGTGTGTGGGTTGTGTGTGTGTGTGTGTGTGTGTGTGTGTGTGTGTGTGTGTGTGTGTGTGTGTGTATTTTGGGGGGGGGTGGTGTCTTGGTCGGTCTGTATATGTGCATGTGTGTGTAAAACATAGTGGTGTGCCTTTGTCTGTTTGGTTGGCAGCAGCTATTTTTCATCAGATGTGTGTGGGTGTGTACTCACGTGTGTCTGGTATGGTGTGTGTGTGTGGCTATGTGTGTTTGGTGTTGTGTGCATGTTAGGTGTGGCGCGCCGTGGTATGTGGGCTATGGGTAGCATTGTGTGCTCTGGTGTGTGTGTGTGTGCGTGTATGAGTTGTGTGTGTGTGTGTGTGTGTGTTTGTGTGTTGTGGTGTGTGTGTGTGTGTGGTGCTTGTTGTGAGTGGTGTGTGTGTGCACGTGCGCGTGTTCGTGTGTGTCTGAGGGGCCTATCTTTAGCAGATGTTCGTACCTCCAACACACACACAGTGTCACACACACACACACACACACACACACACACACCAGGCTGACCAGCGATCTGTCTGCTCGATGTGGCAGCGGACTGTTAGCACGTTGTCTGGCTCGTCAGGGTCCAGGTAGCATCGCGCCATGTTGGGCCTCAGATCTCCCTCTCTCTCTCTGCCTGGAAGGCCCCTCATGTATCACAGCAACGCAACCATCACTTGTCCTCCCAACTGTTACTTTGACTGGAGGGGGGGGGGCGAGGAAGGAGGGAGGGGGGTTGTTGTTTACCAAAAACAACAACTTTTTTCGGGATCTCCAACCTCTCAAATCATCATCTCTTTCTCACCTCTCATCCTGTCAGCCTCCTCCTCCTCCTCCTCCTCCTCCTCCTCCTCCTCTCTCCCTTTGTCTCCTCTCCTCTCCACCTCCATCTCGTCCCCTCCACCCTTCAAGGTCTCCCTGTTTTTAGAGGTGGCGCTTGAGCAAAGTTTTGTGACTACGCCAACCCACCGCCTCACACCCCCCCCCCCCCCCACCCGCACCCCACCCGCCCCCCCTCCCCTCCCCTCCCACCCTCCCTCCCTCCACCGGAATTATCTCAAGCGTTTAACAGAGCTTGACATCTGAAAGCTGCTAGATTAAAATAGAGTCATAGCAGCGTTTGCATTTTTTGTTTGGATTTATACTCTTTTTTTTCTTTGTGTATCGTTTTCTGTTTGATTAGCTCACTATTTACTTCATGGCGATTTCTTTGTAAATATATTTGCTCATGTTGGAGCGTGTAATTAAAAAAGAGTTCCACTGCAACTATTAAAAATGATATTGAACGGCGGGCCCGTTTTCTCCTTTCATTCTGTTATCTATTTGCATAAACTCCTCGCTTTTCTGATCGGGGTTCCGTTTTTCTGTTCCGCCGCTTCGTGTGTTCGGGCAATGGTGGGGCTTATCTTGAATAATATGATTGGAAAAGGGTGAACACACAGGGATTTATAGCGGTAAATGACAATCACCCCCCGTGGTGTCGGTAACGGCGGTGGTGTGCGGTAATGACAAGTGTGGTCGGTAATAGACTGTTTTAAACCGCTCTCTCACGGGCTGCTCGTTTGTTGCCGTTTCCTGGACCCGGTTAATTAATGGTCCGAGGCGTTTCCCTATTGTGTTTTCAAGGCACACTGACGATACAATCACAGCCGGGTGATTGTCATGCCCAACATCTGTGTCTAAACAAGTACTGGCTGTATGCCAGCTACATCACGCTACCAGCACGCA
>PIJE02000139.1:483753-493753 GCA_002895965.2 Coryphaenoides rupestris
CTCCCTCCCTCCCTCCCTCCACCGGAATTATCTCAAGCGTTTAACAGAGCTTGACATCTGAAAGCTGCTAGATTAAAATAGAGTCATAGCAGCGTTTGCATTTTTTGTTTGGATTTATACTCTTTTTTTTCTTTGTGTATCGTTTTCTGTTTGATTAGCTCACTATTTACTTCATGGCGATTTCTTTGTAAATATATTTGCTCATGTTGGAGCGTGTAATTAAAAAAAGTTCCACTCACTATTAAAATGATATTGAACGCGGCCCTTTTCTATTCATTCTGTTTCTATTTGCATAACTCTCGCTTTTCTGATCGGGTCGTTTTTTGTCCCCCTCTGTGTTCCAATGTGGGCTTATCTTGAATATATGATTGGAAAAGGGTGAACACACAGGGATTATAGCGGTAATGACAATCACCCCCCGTGTGTCGGTAACGGCGGTGTGCGGGTAATGACAGTGTGTCGGTAATGACTGTTTTACCGCTCTCTCCGGCTGCTCCGTTTGTGCGTTTTCTGGACCCGTTAATTAATGGTCCGAGCGTTTCCTATTGTTTTTCAAGCACACTGACGATAAATCACAGCGGGTGATTTGTCATGCTCCAACATCTGTGTCTAACAAGTACTGCTGTACCGCTACATCACCACCAGCACCACCAGTACCAGCACCACCAGCACCACCAGCACCACCAGCACCACCGCCGGGTTAGTGGCTTTCAGTACGTCATACAAAATCAGTGAAACTAAAATCAGTAAAACTGGGGATTGTAGTTTCAATATACGGGAAATAATGAATTAACTAACACCATCACCTCCACCACCATCTCGATCACCTCCACCAACCCCACCCTCACCACCGCCACCTCCACCTCCACCAGCACCGCCAGCGCCAGCACCACCAGCACCACCAGCACCACTACCACCACCCAAACCCCCTCCATCAAGATCACCACCTCCACCTCCATCTCCTCCACCACCTCCACCATCACCACCCTCTTCACCTCCAACCACCTTCACCATCACCACCCTCTACACCTCCACCACCTCCACCATCACCACCCTCTACACCTCCACCACCTCCACCATCACCACCCTCTACACCTCCACCACCTTCACCATCACCACCCTCTACAACTCCACCACCTCCACCATCACCACACTCTACACCTCCACCACCTCCACCATCACCACCCTTTACACCTCCACCACCTCCACCATCACCACCCTTTACACCTCCACCACCCTCCACCATCACCACCCTCTACACCTCCACCACCTCCATCAACCCCATGATCACCTCCATCACCATCACTATCACCCTCACCCCCGCCCTCACCCCCACCACCGCCACCATCACCCTCTCCACCACCAGCACCTCCACCACCATATCATCCACGAGGAGGAAGGAGAGAAAGCAGAGACCAGCGGGTGAGAGATCCAGACCAGGGAGGGACATGACCCAGGATTCATTCAGGAGTGTTTAAAAAGAACCGATAAAAGTGTGGAACTAAAAATATCGTCACACACACAAAGAAATAAAATAATGAAAGAGTGAAGGAAAGTCTGGCGAGAAGAAGAAGAAGAAGAAAAGTGACAAGAGACACGGCAGAGAGAGAGAGTAGAAGTGAGACATAGAGGGAGACAGAGAGAGAGAGAGGGGGGGATGGAGAGATGGGGAGAAGAGAGGAGAGGAGGAGGAGGTGTAGGAGTGGAGAGGAGTGAGGCCCCCTTCATTTATTGCTCCAGTGGAGAAGAACGCAGATCCCTCTAACGCCGCTGCCATGGTAATAACAATAAAAAGCCCAAGAACAAGGGAACGGAGAGAAGGGAAGGAGGGAAGGAGGAAGGGGGGGAGGGGGGGGGAAAAGAGGGGATGACAGAGAGAGACGTGGACGATGGAGAGAATGAGAGCGCAGGGCATGACTGTTTTCTTTCTTTAAGTTCACATCCCTCCATCTTTATCTATCTGCTCTTATCTGTTCACATTCCTTCTCTCTCTCTCTCTCTGTCTGTCTCTCTCTCTCTCAGTCTCTCTCTCTCTCTCTCTCTCTCTCTCTCAGTCCTCTCTCTTTCTCTCTGAGTCTCTCTCTCCCTCCCTTTCTGCTGCTGGCGCTGGCTGTCCTTGCTCCATGCTTTGTTAGGCAGGGCAGTGGCACCGCCGTAGAGCTGCTGTGTCAGGGCTTTCTATTGCTGGTGATTAGTGTATGGAAATGGACTGATTGTCACCAGCCGCCGATGATATTGAACTGTGGTGGCAGTGGAGGTGGCGGAGGTGGTGGAGGTGGTAGTGGGGGTTGTGGTGGGGGGGTGGTGGAGGTGGCGGAGGTGGTGGAGGTGGTAGTGGGGGTTGTGGTGGGGTGGTGGAGGTGGCGGAGGTGGTGGAGGTGGTAGTGGGGGTTGTGGTGGGGGGTGGTGGAGGTGGCGGAGGTGGCGGGGTGGTAGTGGGGGTTGTGGTGGGGGGTGGTGAGGTGGTGGAGGTGGTGGAAGGTGGTAGTGGGGGTTGTGGTGGGGGGTGGTGGAGGTGCGGAGGTGGTGGAGGTGGTAGTGGGGGTTGTGGTGGGGGGGTGGTGGAGGTGGCGGAGGTGGTGGTGGCAGAGGTGGCGGAGGTGACGGAGGTGGTGGAGGTGGTGGAGAGGGTGATGGTGGTGGTGGTCTTGGAGGTGATGATGGTGTTGGTGGGGTTGTGGTGGGGGTGGTGGAGGTGGTAGTGGTCGTGGTGGACGTGGTTGTGGGGGGTTGTGGAGGTGGCGGAGGTGGTGGATGTGGTGGAAGTGGTGGAGGTGGTGGAGAGGGTGATGGTGGTGGTGGGGGTGGGGGGTGGTGGTGGGGGGTTGTGGTAGTGGTGTTAGTGGAGGTGGTGGTGGGGGTTGTGGTAGTGGTGGTGGTGGTGGAGAGGTGGAGGAGGTGGAGGTGGAAGGGGGGTGGTGGCAGTGGTGGTGGAGAAGTGGAGGAGGTGGAGGTGGAAGGGGGGTGCTGGCGGTGCTGGTGGTGCTGGCGGTGCTAGTGGAGGGTGGGGGTGGGGGTTGTGATGGTTAAATGGAGGTGATGGTGTTAGTTAATTCATAATTTCCCATATATTGAAACTACATTTCCCAGTTTCACTGATTTCACTAAAGCAGTTACACCTGCTTGTGAGTGTAGAGCAGACCATGTATTCATGTGTAGTCGTGAAACTCTACAGTGAGAAGGTTATGGAGACGATGTCTCCTTTGAGATTTGAGTACAACAATAAAAATACCTCTTTTGAAAAATTTGGAAGGTTCTCAAAAACCCAATTGCAGCAGCTGTTGACACAAATGAATGGTAATAAGCCTTATGGCGGACTGTAGCGCATAGTCTCATATCACATTAAATCTTTAATGGCCTCCAAACTTTAAAACCACAGAGAGCAGAAAAATGCAACATGAAAGGAGAGATAGGCGCCGGGTAGCGCTATTTAAAAGTGTTTTTTAAACAGCGTTCATCAAGTGTTAACACATGATTGATTGCTATTCGGAGAAGCGGGGTCAGGCTCATAGCTGCACCAGCAGAGCAGTTCAGACAACTGCCATTTGATTAAGGATGAGTTAGGATTTCTCCGAGTGCCAAGTTTGTGTGTTTTGCGATTGGGCCTCCGAGACCGGAGACAGATTAACACCACGAGGAGAAGATCTGTTAGGATGCACCCACCCTCCTTGGGAGTTACCCAAGGAGGGTTCAACTGGTAAGGAGCTGAGGAACCGTGCACAGATTGGGTTGGGCTCACGCGCACGCACGGCACGCACGCACACACGCACACACACGCACACACACATAGACACACACCAGACACACACTGGACGGACACCACACACACACACACGCACACCAGACACGCACAAATTAAAACACTTCCTCTCTGCTAGCCACCTTGCCATCCATCAGGCCATCTGAGGAAGCTGCCCGTGGTTCCAATGGCTGGTTTAATTGTTAATGCTAATTGCTATTTATTGGCTCAGATGCAAATGATAGGCTGGCCAAAGTGAAATTTTATGAGGAGTGAACTCCCCCTCTCGCACAAATTGAAAAAGTGAAACAAGAGCAAGGAGGAAATGAGGCGAGGAGAGAAGGGCCTAATGGTGGTTCTTTAATGGCAGGGAGCAAAAATTAAGACTGATTTAAGACGCAGTGCAATGCCCCCCCGCCACCACCGCCCCCCCCCCCCGCCTTCACCCCAAAATCCTCTGCGCTCCACTATTAGAGAAACACCCATTAGATTAAACAGCAGAGCCCACCAGACGGGCAGCAAGTAACAGGCAGAGGAGAGGAAGAGAGGAGAGGGGAGAGGAGAGGAGAGGAGAGGAGAGGAGAGGAGAGGAGAGAGAGAGAGGAATGGGAGAGGAGAGGAGAGGAAGAGAGGAGAGGAGAGGAGAGGAGAGGAGAGGAGAGAGGGAGAGGAGAGAGAGGAGAGAGGAGAGGAGAGAGGAGAGAGAGAGGAGAGGAGAGGAGAGAGAGAGGGGAGAGAGGAGAGGAGGAGAGGAGAGAGGAGAGAGGAGAGAGGAGAGGAGAGAGGAGGAGGAGAGGGAGAGGGGAGAGAGGAGAGGAGAGGAGGGAGAGGGAGAGGAGAGGAGAAGCAGGAGAGAGGAGAGAGGATGGGGGGAGAGGAGAGGAAGAGGAAAGGAAAACAAAAGAGAAGAAAGAAAAGGAAAAAATAAAATTCCAAAAAAAAAGAATAGTGAACAAGCTGAAGAAACAAGACTTAATTGAACTAATCAATTTTTAGGTTGCTCACTAACGGAAACATTGATTGAACAGGAATGATCTAACATTTTTTTATCCAATATCATGGATACTTTACATATTTCTTGCTATCATGTGTGAAAAATAATTTGGTAATAGAAGAGTCCCGGGTGAAAGGCTGATTATTATGCCTTATTATAGCTGCAGGAGTAATGCATTTGGATGGGACCATATGGCGAGTGACAGGCGAGGTCAGAGGTCAGCCCTATCCAGAGGCAGTCTCTCGCTGACACATACCTGGTAACTGTGCCTATGCAGTTAGTTGATGTGGGTTGTTCATATGAGTGTTGGTGTGCGGGGGTGTTGTGTGTGGTGTGTGTGTGTGTGTGTGTGTGTGTGTGTGTGAGGAAATAACCATACACTTAGAGTGCCTACATTTTAATACACTTTGAAAGGTGAAACAAAAATTGCACTGTGCATCATCTTATTATAACCGGAGTGTGTGTGTGTGTGTGTGTGTGTGTGTGTGTGTGTGTGTGTGCACGTGTGTGTGTTTGTGTGCACGTGTGTGTGTGTGTGTGCGAGCACGTGTGTGTTTGTAGGCAACTTCCCCATCTATGAGTATAGGATATACCTGCATTTCCCATGGACTCACTCACCCACCAATCTGCCCATCAGCCCATCCCTCCCTCCATCCTCCCTCCATCTCTCCATCCCTTCTTCCATCCCTCCCTCCATCCCTTCCTCCATCACTCCATCTGATTGAAGAGTCCTCTCCCGCTCCTCAAGGTGTGATCACCTCGCCAATTAAAGACTAATCCAATCGCAACCTAGTGTGCCTTGCCATGTGTGTGTGTGTGTGTGTGTGTGTGTGTGTGTGTGTGTGTGTGTGAGATCATGCATGTGACTGCCTATGCGTCTGCATCAAGCTCTATTATATATATATATATGTGTGTTGGTGAGTGTGTGTGTGTGTGTGTGTATATGCATGTGTGTGATCTGGGAGGTAATGCAGTTAGGCTTATTTCACAGTCCATTAAGAAGCTTATGTTGACCTGCTGACCCTCAAAGCAACAACATGGACCGCTATTATCATCACAATGTGACAGTGTGTGTGCGTGTGTGTGTGTGTGTGTGTGTCGTGTGTGTGTGTGTGTGTGTGTTGTCTCAGTGTGTGAAAGGGGAGAACGAAGGGAGTTAGACAGCGCATACCGATGCATTGGATATTGTGTGTCGTGTGTGTGTGTGTGTGTGTGTGTGTGTGGTGTGTGTGTGTGTGTGTGTGTGTGTGTGTGTGTGAGAGTGTGTGTGTGTGTGAGATGGGGACCTATATGGTCCAGGAGTTGACAGGACATCGGAGGAAACGCCAGAGGAAGAGGAGGAGGAAGAGGAGGAGAGGGGAAGGCTGGTGATTTGCCGGGAGTGTTGGGGCGGGGCCGGCCGGCTTATTAGAGGCGGGAGGCGAAGGACAACCGGTGACCAGGCAAACAGGCGGCGAGTCGCTGACGCAAGCTGTTGTTGTTCGGCGTGGCGGAGGATTTGATTCAATTACGCAGAGAGCAGAAGCTAGCCACCGCCGCCATTACTTGCCGCTGTATATAAATAGGACAATGTGTGTTGTGTGTGTGTGTGTGCTGTGTGTTAGTGTGTGTCTCTGTGTGTGTGTGTGTGCGTGTGTGGTGTGTTGTATGTGTGTGTTTAAGTGAATGAAACTGTCTGCAAATGCATGGTTGCCTGTGTGCGTGTGTGTGTGTGTGTGTGTGTGTGTGTGTGTGTGTGTGTGTGCAGGGGCGTGTGATTGTGTGTGTGTGCTGTGAGGATACAGGATTGACAGGTGAAGTCGTTTGAGGCCCTCGCCTGTGAAGGCCATAGAATATAACTTGTGGACAAAAAGGAAAAAAAGCAGAAATATGTCAATTACATGGCAGCCAATTCATATTACATATTATCTTTCATATACACACACAAAAAAAAAATATATATATATACAGTACATATTTTTTCCACTCATCCCCATTTAATATGTGTTTGTCACATCGGCTAAGTAAACCGACATTAAAATGATCGATTGTAGATGTAAATGAAATATATTGTCCAACTTGTATGATACATTAAAGTGAACACATAACATCATCTGAACACAGTTTTCTCTCTGTCTCTATTTATCCACTTATTTGCCGTGTGTTGTCCTGTCTGACCCTCACCTTGTACTGCTGTCCACACCTCGAGCATAGATATTGATCACACACACACCACACACGCACACACGCACACGCACGCACGCACGCACGCACGCATGCCCACACAACACATACACACACTGAAGACTTTGTATTGTTTTGTACATATATATCTCTCTACAGTATACAGAGAGATATATTTATATGAAAATCTTCAATTAAAGTTTGTTATTATTCTCTACTGTTTAATTAAATGTTTTACCTGGAAGAACAATTCTTGATCTAACTATTTCCTTATTTATAATCTTTTTCTGGACGGATTAATTTATACTGCACTTCATTTGTGTAGAAATGCAACTGCATAAATGTAGATTGCATGATTTGAAATTGATACAATTCATTTTTATTTTAAATTGCTTTAATTAGCAATTGTTACTTGTTTTCAATTGAATCTCTTGCATAATCACTTTTTTTTATTAAATGTGTTGGAAAAAACATTGAAAGTAAGAAAATAAAGTATGGAAAATAAGAAACATCAACAGTTAATTTACAATGTTTTTACATTCAAACTTCAAAATGGTGCCCATATGTGTGTCTTGCTCTGCCCTTGATCTTGCACCTGAACACTGAGTCCTGAGGTGTTCTCTGTGTCCTCCTCATGTGTGTACAGACAGTGTGTCCGCAGGACAGGTGCCCGCTTACATGTCTGTCTGGACGCGCACACTAACTTGCTTTTAATGGAAGTTAGGGGAGGCTCAATCTCCCTCTCTGTGAAGGGTACACACACACACACACACACACAACACACAACACACACAACACACACACACACAACAGACACACACACACACAACACACAACACACAACCCACAACACACACACACACACACAACACACACACCCTTCCCACGCCAACAACACACACACACACCACACACACACACACACACACACACACACACACACACACACACACACACACACACACACACACACACACACACATACACACACACAAAGACACACACATTGAGATGATGGCGCTCTTTAAATTGTCCTTCACACTCCTCTCCGTGTCTATTGACTGGGCCTCTTCTTTCTGCCGCCGATGTTATTGTCAAATTGTTTCTCAAACGCGACACAATGGGAGAGGCAGACAGTTGTTCAATGGGCTGAGCTCTCCCATTGATTCCCAATAGGATGGTCTATCTATCTGTCGCCCTCAAGAATGCACAGAAACTCTGCTCACATCTGCACACACACACACACACACACACACATACACAGACACATGCACATGCATGCAGAAACACACACAGACACATGGAAACCTGCACACACACACGGACACACACTCACACACAAACACTGACACACGGACCCACACACACACACACACACACACATAATGTATACTGAAAACTGGTAAAGGCTTTTCACTTTTTCACTTTAATAAAAGAGTACAGTAAAAAACTGCAGCTCTTCCTGTACCATGTGAGAGATGTTCCAGCAGGACCAGGAGGGACAAGGAGAACCAGAGATCTCCCAGGGTGCACCTGGGCAGGATGAGGAGGACTCCATGACTAAATGCTCTGTCTCCTCCGTCCCTTTCTCCTTGCTGGGACTTTTAATGATAAATATCTTAGACGTGCATGTGTGTGTGTGTGTGTGTGTTGTGTGCGTGGTGCTGTGTGTGTGTGTGTGTGTTGTGTTGTAAAAGTGTGTGTGGGATAAATAAGGCGTACAAATTACACAGAGCAATGCATTGTGGTGGCATTAACCTGTGACTATTTTTGTGATGATCATCGCTCTCTCTCTCTTTTTTTCTTTATCTCTCTCTCTATATCTCTCCACAGCTCCGCTCGCTGGGTCTGTGTGTGTGTGAGGCAGAGAGAGAGAGAGAGAGAGAGAGAGAGAGAGAGAGGGCCTGGGAGAGGGGGAGAGAGACAGAGGGACAGAGGGAGAGCGTGCTTGGAAGAGGGTGAGAGAGAGAGAGATTGATGTGTACTGCGGGCGTGGTCGTTTCTGCTGAGAATGACCACACTCCTCTGCCTAATGATGCCACATCCATCCTGGAGCGCTGCGTGTGTGTGTGTGTGTGTGTGTGTGTGTGTGTGTGTCTATGTGAGCACCTTACACAGCCCCCTGATAAGTCTTTATTTGGCATTAAGCATGTGTGCCGCTATGTGCTCCTGTGTGTGTGAGTGTGTGTGTGTGTGTGTGTGTGTGTGTGTGTGTGTGTGTGGTGTGTGTGTGTGTGTGGGACTAATATTAAATATAGATACCCTTGTCGGTGAGTTCCATCCTCTGATCCGATAGCGGGGGCTGAGGGTAGGCGGGCGGGGGGGGGGTGGTTGAGGTGAAGGTGAGGGGGTGTTGGGGTAGGCGAGGGAGTGGGTGGGTGGGGGTGAGTGGGTTGAGTGAGGAGAGGTGAGAGGGGATGAGAGGAGGTGGTAATGGGGAGGTGAGGGGAGAGGAAAGGGGAGGGGAGTTTGGAGGGAGGTGGAGAGGCAAACAGGGGATGGGTGAGATCCGCCAACGGGGGGGGGGGGGGGGGGGGGGGTGGATTTTGTGGGGGTGGGAGGAAGGAAGATCCCTTCAGAATGCAGGCACGACAGGAGGTGCAAAGGCATCATGGTAGAGTGTCCAAGTAAAAAGAGAGAGGGAGGCATTTCTTCCAACACACAGCCACACACACAAACACACAGGCACGCACACAGCGACACACACCACACACGACGCAGCGCGACGCATGCCAGCTACACACACGACCACACACCACACACACACACACATGACCTGCCAGGGTCAATGGACCAGCTCAACAGGGGAAGTAGGAGTCTTTCTCAAGGTCATCTCGGGCACTTTAGGATCAGACCAGCACCCTCGATCTGCTCTACCTCCTGAGCTACAGCTTAGCCTCTGAAGACTATGGAGAGAGAGAGAGAGAGAGAGAGAGAGAGACAAAGAAAGAGAGAGACAGAGAGAGAGACACAGAGAGACACAGAGAAAGCGGGGCCAGAGAGTGGGAGAGGGAGAGGGGGAGAGGGGGGAGAGGAACTGGGGGTTCAGGGGACGGAGGAGGGGTGGGGGGGGGGCAGCTGATTAATTGTGTGGCCGTGTTGGA
>PIJE02000139.1:501253-511253 GCA_002895965.2 Coryphaenoides rupestris
TGTGTCTCTGCCATTCAGCCAGCTGTACACGTGTCACACAGCCTCTCATTCTATACATGCTTCTATTTGACATATGCTTAACCGGCGCCAGAGGGATCTCTCACCGTGCTATGCTTGTATGTATATTCTGTGTGTGTGTGTGTGTGTGTGTGTGTGTGTGTGTGTGTGTGTGAGAGAGGGACAGGAAGGAGGCGGGGGACGGGGGGACGGGTCCCTGAGCAGCGGTCCTACTCCGGTATCAATCCAATGAAGTTGTCTGCTCGCCTCAGAATGACAGCTTCATTATCTCGTTTGAAAGTGGGACAAATGGAGGCTTGTGTTTTGTTTTTTTTGCTCGATCTGTCGTCTGCGTTTGTGTGCATTTGTGTGTGTGTCGTGTGTGTGTGTGGTGTCTGTGTGGTGTGGGTGGGTGGACGTGTGTGTGTGTGTGTGTTTGAGTGTGTAAAGCATAAAAATGTATAATCTTTCGTCATGCACACGGCTGCCACGACCACTTTCCTGTCTTCCTAAAAAAATGTTTGCTTTCATTCTTTCATCTTTATTTTCTTCCTTTTCTTGCTTGTTTGTTCCTTCTTTCTTTCATTTCTTTCCCTCTCCTCTATCGTTCCTCCTCCTGCTCCTCCTCCTCCTCCCCTCACCTCCTCCTCATGTCTCCTGTCTTCCTCCATCTGTGTGAACCAGCTCGTCCAGGCCCTGCCTTTTACCCTCTCAGGTCCCAGTGCTCCCATCATGATCTTCTCTCTCTCTCTCTCTCTCTCGCTTGTCCCACTCCCAGTGTGTGAGTGAGTGAGTGTGTGGTGTCCATTAGTTAGACTGAATTTGTGGTGTGTGTGTGTGCGTGTGGTGTGTGTGGTGTGTGTGTGTGTGTGTGTGTGTTGGTGTTTCCGCATGTTGACAGATGTGCTCAGTAAGTGATGACTGTGTCTCAATGTTGATCACTGGGAGATGCTCTGTTGTTCCGAAAAGAGGTAGGGGTGTGTGAGTGTGTGTGTATATATGTGTGTGTATGTGTGTATGTGTGTGTGTGTGGGGGGGGGGGGGGGATGAGGGGTGGGGGGGGAGTCAGTGGCAGATATCAAACAGTTGAAGCCTCTAACAGACGTGCTGACATCTCCCGTAACTGGGCGCCTTAGGGGGGCAAGACAGGTGTGCGCGCGTGTGAATGTGCATGTGTGTGTGTTTGCGTGTGTGTGTGTGTGTGAGGGGAACAGACGTAAGCCAACCCCCCTCCATCCCTTCCCATCTGCAACCTGACATCTGACAGTAGCTTCACACCAGGCCAGTGTGTGTGGAAACGTAATGTATGTAAATGACCCCCCCATGAGGGGAGAGGTTGGGACACACACACACACACACACACACACACACACACATATAATCACACGCACGCATGCATGCACGCACACACACGGCATGCCCTCAGGGTTGAGGGGGTCTTGGCCCTGTCTGACTTCTGTGGGTCAGCCCCACACTTCTCTGACAGGGTCACAAACCTTTCTTCTCACTATTAACCTGCAGCAAAATGCCAGTCAAACACTAAATATATATATATATATATAGTGATATATATACAGGTATACTGTATATAGTGTTATATTATATACACTTTTGTGTGTGTGTGGGTGGGTCTGAGAGTGCTAGATATTCAATAATTTAGTCTATGTAGGGTTTGAGTGTGTGTGTGTGTGTGTTTGCAAATGGAGACAGAAAAATTGTCACTTAGAGAGAGTGTGTGTGTGTGTGTGTGTGTGTGTGTGAGTGTGTGTGTGCGTGTGTGTGTGTGTGTGTGTGCGTGCGTGTGTGCGTGCATGCGTGTGTGTGTGTGTGTGTGTGTGTGTATGTCCTCCGGGCATTAGCTTTCATATTAGCAATATGACACACCGTCCAACCTCCGCTCTCATTACCTGTCAGTCAGACGTGGTGTGTTCCCGTTCGGCCAATGAGACCTCATCTCAGAGAGAAATAACACTCAGTCACTAACCTCAGCCTCCTTAGTGAGCGTCTGGCTCTGTTTAAACTGCAGACCTCTCGGTGGTGTCTCCACCCCCTTGGAGTCCTACACACACTCACCCACACGTTGTTGCCCACACTTTCGATTACTAAATGCCTCTTGAAAAAAAATCTCATAAAATAGGTCTGAATCTTGAGTGCACACGTCTGCTTCTGTGGGTTCCAGCAAGTATCTTCATTATATAGCGACAAATGAACCAAACACGGCAGTGATATTCACGCTTCTACTATATAGACAAAAAGTAAAATATACACCGAAAAAAGCAGCACAACGGCGAAAAAATCGGAAACGTACCCAAATAAGCTTTTTATTGCATTAAAAATGATTAGCTGCCCTTTAGGAATTAGAGATAGAGCAAGATAGATGGATAGCTAGATAGACAGACAGACAGACAGACAGAGAGTGAGATCGACAGCTGATAGACTTTGCGTCAACAGAGGGAGGAAGTGAATGGATTCAATCAACTCCAGAAGTCTATAACTTTGTTAATATAACAGTTCTGGAAAAGCAATTAGTTAGTAGTTTTAAACTGTGATCTCTTAAGTTTTCTTACTGTGTATTATGAAGGCAATGTCACGCATGTTAAGGTGTGTGTGTGTGTGTGTATGTGTATGTGTATGTCTGTGTGTGTGTGTGTGTATGTGTATGTCTGTGTGTGTGTGTGTGTGTGTGTAAACCCCCCTTCAACGAGTAGAAGGCAGCAGCTGTCTTTGCTCATTTGCATACACTCTCCTCCCACTAATGGAATTAGCCACTAAGTTTCCTGAGGTGAGGTAACATGCACGCTACACACACACACACACACACACAGACACACACACACACACACACACACACATACATGCACCTATAGGTGTGTGTGTGTGTGTGTGTGTGTGTGGTAATATTTTTAGAGTAGGGGGTGTCTTTGTTGGGTTGAGGGGGTTGGGGAGGGGGTGTGTGTGTGTGTGGGTGTGTTGTGTGTGTGTGTGTGTGTGTGTGTGTGTGTCTTTGTTGTGTGTTGGTGTGGTGGAAGGGGGAGGGGAGGCGGGAGGCGGGGGTGCGAAGGTCAATGAAAAGACGCCAAGATTGCTTCTCAGCCAAAATACACTCCTCCGCGGTGGTGATTAGAAACAAAGAGAGATAATTGTCAATAAATCCTCCATCAGCCCGGCCCCCTCACTTACCCACCACCCACACCCAGGAAGTCCACATTGGTCAGTCAACCATACGGTCAGGCGGGCGGTGAGGCCCACCCACCAGCCCACCAGCAGGAATCAGCCAGCCAGCTATCCAGGTTTCACTGCTAACCACAACCACATGCCTGCAATGTTCAGGAGCAGTTTGCAATAAAGATACAGAAAACATCTCCAGCCAAGCAAATGGGCTGAAAGATCAACTATGAAGTGTTGAAGTGTTATGATATTTAGTAATTTTACCAACTTGTTAAAATTACACACACAAGAGTAGTCTGGTAGGCAGTGGAATTATGGTACAGTCAATCTCACAGGTCTTGTGTATAGATGCATATCATTGAGGAGCAGGCTGGGCTTGTTGCTCAACCAAGCTAGAGGTAGACGACAGACATCGGGGTTCGAAAACCCAGAACCGTCGGGCTGGACGTCCAACACCCAAACACCACAAGACAATCTTAACCGACGTACCTGCGTAAATATAACACATGAACGGGCGCAAAAGGCAGTAGCGGTCCATCTGGCAACTGGAAGGTTGCTGGGTTCGATCCCCCGGCTCCACTGTGTCGAGGTGTCCCTGAGCAAAGCACCACCTAACTCTAACTGCTGGTAACATGCAAGGTAACAACTGTTGGTTGTTACCTTGCGTGGTTGACACCGCCGTCGGTGTATGAATGGGTGGATGTGAGGCAATACTGGAAAGCGCTTTGGATAAAAGCACTAGATACATGCAAACAAGAACCAGAATGTGAATTGTGTTGATATTCTACGTATTTCTAATTAATTCATCACTCATAATGAAGTATTATTATCATTATGATTCTCTGTACGTCACATAAGGCTATACTTCTAGAATGGAATGTGTGGCTGTTTCCACCGGATTGGCCTCCACCTCATGACTCCTTCAGACCTTGACAAAGTTCCCTGGCACCCCCCCCCCCCACACCACTCTCACCTCTTCCTCTCCCGTCTCTCAGAAGCACCAGTACGTCTTTGTTTCTCCTCCTCCTCTCCCTCTCCTCCTCCCCCTCTTTGTCAGCAAGCTTCTCTCCATCGATACGTCGCTGTCAGTCATCCTGGTGACAATTGACCGCTGTCGATAACGGCCTGGCGGAGCTGACCCGGCCTGCAATGGGCCCTCACCCCCCTGGTACCCCTAGTCAGCTGCCAATGACACAGACACACTCACACACACAAACACACTCCACAACACACCAACACACACACTATAGCCACACACACCACAACACACACACAACACCACGACAAGCAATAGCCACACACACCCACACAAATAGACGACAACACGCACAGACACACACCCACCCACACACATAGACACACACGCACAGACACACCCACAGACACACACATTACCACACACCAAGCACAACACACTACACACATAGAACACACACATCACATTCACACACACGTGCATACGAGACAGTTTACATTACACTAACATGGCCATCCGATGGCCAAATGCATAGACCAATCAAATATACAAACACACACACACACCACACACACACTCCTTGCCTTGGTCATCGCACTTTACCAATCGCTGACCGCAGGGAGATTTTTGAATGGGAAGTTAGAAGTGCATTGTGTGTGTGTGTGGTGACCAGTGTTGCATTGCATTTGTAGTGATATCAGATTAGAGGTGGGACAAAGACTCACCTCTTTGACTATTCAATAGTAGGGTGAAAGCACACAACACACACACACGGAAAGGCCAGTTGAAGGTTCTTTGAGACAGTCATCACAATGGCAGGTGCCTGGAATGTCTCCCCTGCTGGTAGACCTATTGAGACCTTTGGCGAAGTGTCCCGTCAGTACAAACACTGCTAGTGCTAGACGTGTCCCTGTCTCGCCTCATCCTGGGAGCCGCGGGGTCTCAGGTCCGATGATGACCATTGCCACCGCAATCACGATAATCCAACTACTCTAATCCTTCTCTCCTGTCCCCTATGTTCCAGTTCACCCCCCCCCCCCCCCCCCCCCATGCCTTCCACTCTCCTCTTTCTCTTCTCTCTATCTCTCTCTCGTCTCTCTCTCTCTCCGCCTTGCCGCCGTTCGCTTTGTTCTCTTACTTCATCGTCAACCCGCCGCCACCGGCCGCCGGGAATGACAGAACCCCTCAGAACCACAATCAGGGAGCAGTTGACAGCACAGCCGTCTACAAGGCTCCACCACTCGTGTGTGTCTCTCTCTGTCTCTCTCTCTCTTCTCTCTCTCTTTATGCGTGGGGTGTCGGTCCGGTGTGAGAAATGTGATTACAAATGAGAGCACGAGTGATAGAGAGAGAGAGAGAGAGAGAGAGAGAGAGAGAGAGAGAGAGACAGAGAGAAGAGAGAGAAGAGAGGAGAGAGAGCCGCGTGGAGCTGCAGCTGGCATCGGCATCTGGCTTGGCATATCTTGCGCCCGGCCCCCTCTCGCCCGCTGCCGAGCCGCTCTAATGTGGCTGTCGACAAGCCCATTAAGAAGCCATTACTAAACGCTCCGTCTCCTGCGCGCCGCGCCGCTCCTACGCCTCGCAGCCCCCGCCGGGACTCTGAGAAGGGAAAGACCAGACAGACCAAAGGCAGAAGGCAGACAGAGAGGACGAGAGAGAAGACAGATAGATGGACATGCAGACACACAGACAAACAGACAGAGAGAGAGGAGACATCCAAAGGGAGGCATAGAGGAAAGAGGGAGAGAGAAAGAGAGAGCGAGAGAGAGAGAGTGGGGGGGTGGAGGTGAGAGTAGGACGTAGGGTTTAGCTGATGGTTTTCAGTGTGTGCCTCTGAGTGTCTGTGAGTCAGCTGGAGGGAGAACAGTCACAGAGCAGCAGATAGACAGTGCAGTATCCACGGGACCAGCCACCACCACTACCACTCAATGTACAGTACATGCTACACAAGTCTACATGTACAAGTTGAGCTACATTACAAATCTGTACAAGTCCTGATGCAGGTACAGGAACAACTCAGCATCAGCATTGTTTTTATTGAATGTCTGACATCTTGTATCTTTACTGTGTAACCTTTTGGATGTGTTATTGTAGTTGGTTTAGTTTTCATGTGATATGATCTGTCGATCATGACATAAGTAATAGACCAATAGTTCCCACGATAGGGAATAAACACTGGAGCTTATATACTTATTTTAGATCAATGTGACAAACTCATAGACAAGAAGGGGAAAAATTACCGGACCAGGCAGAAAATGACAGTTGATTGTGGTTTTGGAGAGTGACAAATGTACAAAGAATAGATTTTAGGAGTAGTTTTTGGTTGTGTATTTGTGGATTTGAGCAGCAGAACACAGTGAGCCTCCAGTTTTCCCGACGTGAAGACATACAAATATATTATATACAGTATATGCACATACAAAATACATATGAGTATATACAGTAAGTATACTTATAAAACAGAGGCGTTTGAAAACAAATACATCTCAGTATGTTGTCTTCTTTATTCTTGTTTGTATTGTTTGTAGATTCAGGAGCACGAGTCATGAAATCCGAGGGAGTAGTCGGGGGAGAGAGAATGCCGCTGAGGCCTCCAGGGTGGGGTCGGGTGTTTGGGGTTGGGGTGGGGTGGGGTGGGATGGGTAGGTGGGTGTCACACGATGTTCCCAGCCTTGGAGTACAGACGGCCGAACCTCTCAAAGACATGGCAGGTGTCGAACACCGTCTGGAAGGGCTGGAGAGGACCAGAGTAAGAGGAGGGAGAGAGAGAGAGAGAGAGAGAGAGAGAGAGCGATGGGAGGTTAGACTCTCTCTTAGACTCTCTTCGGCATGCAGGTAAATGGATCAACCAATCACGTCTTCTGTTCAGCTCCTGGGGGTCAGGAGAGGCTGTGACTGGGTTTCCGCGTGTCTCTGTACACATGCAAACAGGGCCGGGCGGCGGGAGGGAGGGTACATGTCTCTAAACCCCAGTGGTTCTCCAGTCGGCTTTCTCACACTGGTTCGAGCGTCTGGCCGTCAGAGATCTCAAAAAGGTTATGAGACCGGTCCAGCTGTCAGGGAATGCAGGCACCCGCACAGCCACCCGTTAGCTCTCACAGCTACACCCAGTTAGCCTGCATGAAGCGCTGCGTCCTGATGATGTCTGTGAATACGGGGTGTGTGTGCGTGTGTGTGTGTGTGCGTGTGTGTGTGTGTGTGTGTGAGTGCGCGCCCAGTGGTGTGTGTCTGTCCAGCAGTGAATTGCTCTTTTCATGAGTGATTGTGACAAGTTTGTCATCAGAGCCCGAAGCGTCTTCGCAGTGAGAGGCCGTGTACAGTGCAGCCCCCAAACAATGCGTGAACACACACACACACACACACACACACACACACACACACACACAGGCACACATATAATCACACACACTGACTCACACGTAGCCTCACAGGTAGACTCAGATATAGGCACACACACACACACACACACACACACACTCAGGCCACCTACCTGGTTTCCAGCTGCAAATGTGTGAGTGTGTGTGTGTGTGTGTGTGTGTGTGTAGAAGGTTTAGAAAAGGCATTCTCTAACAAGCAGTGTGGTGAGAGCATAAGTTGGTGTGTGTGTGTATGTGTGTGTGTGTGTGTGTGTGTGTGCGTGTGTGTGCGTGTGTGTGTCCACGCCGGCTGCTGGAACTAAGCGGGGCTCTTAATCATGGCTGTAACGGGCAACATTAGCGGCAGCGGCAGCACACTAATGATGAATGCCTGAGTCTCTGTGCAAAAACCTGACCTCCTTTTCTGCTGCGCTGCACAAAAACCTCTCTCTCATGGGCACATGGGCGCACGTACACACACACACACACACACACACACACACACACACACACACGTACACCACCAGCATACATACACACACACACACACCTACACACAAGCACACACAAGCACACACACATACACACACACACAAACAAAACACTTGCACTTATACATAGATGTACCGACATCAAATCTGCATATGTACGCTATACAAAATAACGTAATTGAGTCATTTAAAGAAATAAATTAAAGTATAAAACCCCACACATGCAGGGAAACCTAAATGTGTCACATATCAGCTTTAAAAAAAAAAATAGAAGAGAAAAAAAGCTCCCACTCAGCTGTTCAATATTAATAGCAGGCTGTAAGTCTTTGTAATACGTGGCCTAGATGTGTGGGCAGGTGGAGTGAGGCGGGACAACCTGTTCTCTACGCTGCTCCGGTGCCTGATCCCTGCCATTACCCACAAGGCTTTGCGGCATTTCTGACCAAAGACCTTATGAAACACAGGCCGGCCACCGGGGAGCGGAGAAATAGAGTGCGTGAAAGAAAGTTAAAGAGGCAGAAAGAAAGTATAGCGGAACGCAGGGGAAAACGCCGCAGCAGCAGAGAGGTGGACGAGGTAATAATAGTTTCGGGAGGAAAAAACTGTGAAATAATTAAGAGAGAGTTCCACAACTGTGGGCTGGTGAGAGAAGGGAGGGGAGACAGAGAGAGAGAGAGCGAGAGCGCGCGAGAGAGAGAGAGAGAGAGAGAGAGAGAGAGAGAGAGAGAGAGAGAGAGAGAGAGAGAGAGAGAGAGTTGTAAAGTTTTTATGAAGGACACACTAATGTCAGGGACTGGGGCAGTTCAGGCCTCCTTCTCCCCGGCTACCACATGCGATGCTGCCTGTCACTCACACTCCATCGCCATGACAATCATCGCCATGCAGATGCCCGGGGGCGGGGACAAGCCTGTCCTTGCAACAAACAGAATCACCACCACCCCCGCCCCCCACCCACACCCCCCTGCCCCATGATCTGACGTCAACTACTGAGAATCACAAACACACACACACACACACACACACAAGCTCACTTTCTCTCACTGTCGTACATGCACACAAACGCACTCTCTCTCACACACACGCATGCAGTCGCACACACACACACACACACACACACACAAATGTCAAGTAATGGAGACACACACATGTAAAATGATACATTCCCTCCCCAATGTTGGTATGAGCTACTCTTAGAGATTTCTGTACCCGTCTGCAGTGACCAATGGAGAAACCCATCCACACTGACACATAGAATGAACCTGAAATAACACATAGATGTATGGAAGGTAAGAAGCAGAGCAGCTTTCTTCAATGGAAAACAAGAATCCCAAAACATTCATGTGGGATATGTGTTTTGATATAGAGAGCGATAGAGAAATGGAGAGAGAGAGATAGAGGTAGGGAGAGAGAGTAAGAGAGCGAGAGAGCATGCGCGAAAGAGAAAAGGAGGTGTGCATAGAGAGAGAGAGAGAGAGAGAGAGAGACAGGGATGAAGAGATATTGGAAGAGAGAGAGCAATAGAGAGAGGGCGAGAGAGAGAGAGATAGCTGGGAGGGGGGAGAGGAGGGTATGTCAAGCTGAGAGAAAAATGGCAGACGAGATGGTGATAACAGACGTGTGTGACAGGTCTCTCTCTCTCTCTAATTCACACACACGCTCACACACACACGCACACACACACACACACACACACACACAAACAGACAAACACACACACCACACATATGAACAACATACTGAAAAGCCCCTCCAACCTGACCTGGACCACCCTCCAGAGCTGTGAAAGCTGGGCCACAGAGCGAGAGACCCGAGGAGACTCCTTTTTACTGGGGGCACAATGCGGGTGTGTGTGTGTGCCATTTGTGTGTGCGTGCATGAGTGTTTGTGTGTGTGTGTGCATGAGTTTATGTGTGTGTGTGTGTGTGTGTGTGTGTGTGTGTGTGTGTGTGTGTGTGTGCGTGTGTGTGTGTGTGCGTGCGTGTTGTTGGTGGTGGCGAGGGTTAAAGTGTCAT
>PIJE02000139.1:513753-516253 GCA_002895965.2 Coryphaenoides rupestris
AGTCTCACAGCACACACACACACACACACACACACACACACACACACGACACGCACACACGCATAGTCTTGTTTTAAATAATGCTGCTCTCTCATGATAGTTAAAAACCCTTGCAACACGAACTGTGGTTTCAGGATCAGTATACTTTGGGTCGCTTACAATGAATCTTGTTAGACCAAGGTGCCCATCAAACTCTCGCTGCTTTTGAAACCATATATGAATGTATTCATAGTTCAGTGACAGCCATGTTGATTCAGCATGATTCAGACTCCTGAATTTACACAACGCACTTTATGAAACTAACTTCTACAACTTGATTGATGAAATTGCCATAAAATTGACATTTTAAGCATTGTTTCAGTTGCACAAGCATGTTGTGGTTGTAGCCTCTAGTGACTCGATGCGCTGACTTGCACATTTGACTGACAGTTTGTGATCTGTGTCTGTAGAGCCGATGCACTTACGCCACCCTGGTGACTATTATGTGGAAAATACTTAGTGATCCCTTCTAACCCTCCCAATTCTTGATTTGATGAAATTGCCTCATAGAATTTGTGTGTATGCATGTTGTGTGTGTGCATTGTGTTGTGTGTGTGTTAAGGTGTTCGTGTGTGTGTTGCTCGGCATGTTAAACGCTTAAATCCGTAGGAGCAAATAAGATGTGATGACGGCGGGCCCCTTATTTATACATTTCTTATTTTTCCATGATATGGCATACCTCTGAACATACGAGAGAAGGAGCAGCAGAGTTGAATGTAGATAAATGACATATTAACTAGCCTTACTGGACCAGATCAGATTTTAAGGTGCTACTTCTTACCTACAAGACCCTGCATGGGTCCGCACCATTGTACCTGAAGGACCTTATTGTTCCCTATTGTCCTTCTGTCTCTGCATGTTGTGTATGTGTGTATGTGTTTGTGTTGTGTGGTGTGTGTGTGTGTGTGTGTGTGTGTTTAACCTAAGCATAAGAGTGAGAGGCTATCTGCAGACAGAAACTAATCACAGTGTGTGAGATAGAAAGCAGCCTTTATGGTGTATGGAATCACTCCCCTCCTCCCCCCCCCCCCCCGATCGCTCTGCCCCCTCCCCCCACCATGCATAATCAACAGGACTATTCACATGATTGATGAAATATGCATTCTGTGAAATCTGAGCTGTTATCATCCTGCTACCCCCCCCCCCCCCCACATCCACACACACACACACACACACACACACACACACACACACACACACACACTGAATGTCCACTTTTTTACTTCTCTCTCCAAATCTTTGTCTTTCTTGTTTTTTTCAAGCCTCTTCTCTCTCTCTCTCACTCTCACTCTCTATCTCTCTCTCTCATATGCTCCCTCTCTCCTTTTTATTTTTATACTGGGCACAGTTGTGGGAGCCACACATGGCAACAGGAAATTACACTCAGTGAGGGGTCCCCCTTGAACACATGTGGATAAAAACAAACTTACACACACACACACACACACACACAAACACACACACACAAACACAGCACACACACACAAACACACCACACACACACACACACACACACACACACATGCAGAAAAACACGGTGTTCTTATAAGGCATGTATGAGATATGCATGAGGAAGTAGGCGTCTTCTGAAGAGGAAAATGAAGAAAGGAGAGAGGGAGAGGGAGGAGAGAGAACAAGACATATGGGCAGCTGGAGATACAGCCACTGTGATTTCCCTCAGACAGAAGTGTTGGACTGGATTAGAGTAGAGAGACAGAGAGAGAGAGAGATAGATAGGTAGCTAGTGAGAGACACAGAGAGAGAAAGAGAGAGAGAGATAGCTAGATAGAGAGTGAGAGAGAGACAGATAGGTAGCTAGAGAGAGGGCGAGAGAGAGAGAGAGAGAGAGAGAGAGAGAGAGAGAGAGAGAGAGAGAGAGAGAGAGAGAGAGAGAGACAGATAGGTAGCTAGAGAGAGACAGACAGCGAGAGAGAGACAGATAGGTAGCTAGAGAGAGACAGACAGCGAGAGAGAGACAGATCGGTAGCTAGAGAGAGACAGAGAGAGAGAGAGAGAGAGAGAGAGAGAGAGAGAGAGAGATACAGAGAGAGAGACAGACAGACAGGTAGCTAGAGAGAGACAAAGGCAGAGAGAGGGAGCTTAGAGAAAGACAGAGAGAGAGACATCGATAGAGAGACAGAGAGAGACAGATGGACAAAGACATAGAGAGCGAGGGAGCTTGAAGATAGACAGACAGAGTGAGAGAAACAGAGACAAAGAGAGACAGAGTTGTAGCTAGAGAGAGACATATATATATATCTAGAGAGAGAGAGAGAGAGAGAGAGAGAGAGAGAGAGAGAGACAGTGATCGAGTGAGAGGAGAGACCGAGAGAGTGACAGAGCCAGAGAGGGGCCTAAACAGAGAGACAGAGAGAGAAGCGAGACCAGAGGGAATGGACACCAGCTCGGTGTGCGTCCTGGAGAAGACACGGCAGAGAGGGTGGAGCAGGAGGAGGAGAAG